>LAZJ01000036.1:0-125958 GCA_006503525.1 Cryphonectria nitschkei
AAGAAAGAAAAAATAAAGAAAAAATAAAGAAAGGAAAAAGGAAAAAAAAGGGCGTTGCATCCCTTTAGGGGCGCAAGGAGGGGTGGTGGAATATCTGACGATCAATAACGCAACCATCAGGCTGTTGCGCGCGGCTTCGGTCATGTGGCCTGCGTCTAACAAGCCTCTCTCTCGTCTATTGCTGAGATTACCGGTTACCACGTCGCCGCGCCACGAGGTACATCCGCCAAGGCTTCAGGTGTATATTGGAGCCAGCCTTACCAGAATCGATATGTCCTGGCTCAATGCGATGGTCCTAAATACACTTAGCGCTTTGTGCCAGGGCAAAACCCACTTCAATAGGCAATCTTGGATTGGAGGATTGGGCAAGGCAAGGCAAGCAGCCGGCACCGATTGCCCTGTTTTGTCCAGCATGGTTGGGTGTACTACTGACTGCTACGTACAGCATAGTATGTACAGCAATACCGGCAGGCCCAAGTGTTTCCGACCAGAGAGACCTCGTACCCGATCTAGCGTCCTCTACGCATCCTCCCTCCTCCCCTCCTCCCCTCCTCTCTCTTTTGGCTTTCGAGATGAATTCTATCTTTCAGAGAGGGTCAAATGACCGGGTCAATACCAAGTCGAAATCAAGGCAGTGTCCTGCAATCGCACGTCAATGTGGGTATTTCATACATCCGAGACACAAGAAAAGCTGGCAGGATCGCAGAATACGCTGCAGGGGCTGCATATGCCGTTGCGACGAGAACGGGGATACGGATACGTTGGCTGATCAAAGGTTGATCAAAGTACAAAGCAAGGCTTGTTGATGGCTTTTCAATTATTCCCCTTATTTTTTCCTTTTTTTTTTTCGGTCTTTTTTCTTTTTTCTCCCGCTCCAAACTCTGATATCGCGGATCCGCCATACGTGTGTGGCACACACACCACGCCAAAACACATACACACCAGGGCCAGAGGGAAAGAGACAGTGCTGCTTCCTGCTCTGACGTCTTCCTCCCCCCCCCCCCCTTCCGAGGGAAGCGAAAAAAGGTTTCTCTTGGAGACCAGGGTATGCTTTCAACGGGACTTACCCTATCCGTCCCTGGAGAGAGGATCCGCAGGTACATGTCGAAGACGGCAAGGTAGACCCCAGGCTCGTCTTGCTGGTCTGAACCTTAAAAGTTGGGGCCCTTTTCCTTGCTGATGATACCGCAAAACTCGCAATTTACAAGTAGGTCCTGTCGCAGCCGCACTGGGTATCCCAGCGCCCTGTGGTGGGCCTTGGGCTCGCTACCTTTCCTGTCGTCTGGGATTCGTCGCTTCTTGCAGGGCCACAAGAGAGAGAAAAAGAGGGCGAGAGGGGGTGGAAGAGAAGGAGAGGCACACACACCTACAACCGTGCCCGCTGTTGGGGTAGAAAATACATAACATACTCTCCACCATCGAGTGCACCGCTGTTCCGCGCGCGCCCCCCCCCCCCCTCTTAAGGACATCATTTTTCCTGCATAACCTTTCTCGCTTCGTCTGTGGCCGGATTCAGCCCCAGCAACCAAAGAGTTCCTGCCAACACGTCCCACATCTCGCGAGCAAATCCTCTCCATCGTGGAGAAGAGAAGGAAGAGGGGGGGGAAGGACCAAAAAGGAAAAACCACACAAAGCTAGGTGTCTCGGCGACCCCAGCACACAGTATAGTGTGTGAGAGAGATCGAGAGAAAAAATCAGTGGCAGAGTACCACTACTATGTAAGTCAAAAAAAAGTCATCCGCCCACCTTTCCGTGCATGGCGGCTTCTCAAGGCCTGGGCCCTCAGTGGCTCTTTCCCGGCTACTATAGTAGTCTCACCACAGGGATCATTGGGCCGCCGGGATCTTGGATGCTCGTGCTGCCTGCCGCTGCAAACACACTCCCTCTCCCTCAATACCTCACCCAGCCTGTATAAATAAGACTAGCCACCCCAGAAATGGAGACAGTGTGGATCTTTGGGAGGATACTCTCACAGTACACACTCAGCTGATATCAAGTGTATCCAGCGACGTTCTTCTCTCTGGACTGCGCAACCAGTCCCTCCTGCACCTTCATCGTTACCATAAACCCCCTCCTCAAGGTACAAGACAACCACCAGCAATCATCGTCAAGCACCATGACTTACGCGACAACTTCTCACGTTCGGACTACAGCACCGATTCCTGCGCCTATTGATACCAACATCGATATGGACAGAGACTCGCCGCGAACCTCGTCTACGTCCTCGGGCGAACACAAGTCCACCAAGAGGAAGGGTAAGGATCCATTTTTCTGTTTCTCCTCCCCCCCTCCAAAAAGGAGGAAAGACAAGCAATGCGGGACTGCTGAACATCGTGACTGACTCGACCTTCCTACTTTTTTCCACATGACCCAGGAACACGAAGTGTCTCTACTCTCACGCCTTCTCAGCTCGCACGAAAGAGGGCCAACGACCGTGAGGCCCAGCGCGCCATCAGGGCCAGGACCAAGGAGCATATCGAGAAGCTCGAGACCGAGGTGGCCCGCCTGCGGAGTATTGCGGAACGCGACCAAGAGTACCAACGCCTCATCCGCCGGATCCAAGCTCTTGAGGATGAGAACAAGGCGTTGAGATCGGGCGTACCGGTCGCGCCTTCTGAGCCCTACGGTGGTAAGCCTTCAGCCCCAAGCCCCAAGAGAAATGCCAACCTTCCCATCCAGTTGCACAAATGTCAGAGTCACATTCACTCAAA
The DNA here is from genome assembly GCA_006503525.1 of Cryphonectria nitschkei. Lineage (NCBI taxonomy): Eukaryota > Fungi > Ascomycota > Sordariomycetes > Diaporthales > Cryphonectriaceae > Cryphonectria > Cryphonectria nitschkei. The sequence goes on from LAZJ01000036.1 coordinate 2,712, forward strand.
GTGTCAAATACCACCACCCTTACACGCCTTCTCCAAGCTTCTTCCTTCTTTCCCTCGAGCCCCCCTTCCAATGCCGACAGGGTCAGACCATCAGACCACTAACTGGGAATACAGTTTACGATGATGCGCATTCCTCACTGCACAGCAGCCCGGTCGTTGGCCGGTCCAGCGCCTATGGACATAGCATCCGTGCCACCTCGGACCCCTACAGCAGCTACCCTCATATGCCAACGCCTGCGCCAGAGGCCTGGGACAGCACGATTCCCGTCACCGTGCCCACTTCGGTGTCGAGCCCTGCGTCGTGTGCCCCTGAGGAGTACGGCAGGTTCATGACTACGGCGGCTGTCTCAGCTCCTCTAATCGACTCTATCGCCGCGCCCACCAGTGTCCCATATCATAGCGGCAGCCAGGTGGAGTTTGAGACGGGTGTCGACTCAGGTAAGCACAGACTCTCAGCAGCAGCAGCCCTATATTGCACCACCACCTTCCTCTTTCACACACGAGTCTCGATGTCTTAAATTAACATGAGTCGTGAACAACAGCAGCAGAGCATAGCTTCCAGTCTCGACCAACATCAGGCCACCAGCACGGTCCAGGGTCCCAGCAGTACTCGATGCATCAAAGCGCGCAGCAACCATGGAACCAAGCAGCATACTCGACAATGTATGGGGTCTCGCAAGCACCGTATCCCAACCTGCCGTGATCTGCGCAAGACAACTCAATCAATCCCTGGACAAATCTCGGCAACAGACAAAAAACACAAAAAAAAAACTGAGCGATTCGGGGAGAGACGCATTCGGGAAGCTTGCCATGCAGAGTCTCCTCGTGCGATGCGCCGCAGCAAAAACTGACAAATGCCATCGCGGCACATACTATCCGTGTCTGCAGCACCTGCGGGGTGATGATACACGCTGCTTCTCCCCTCCCCCTTGTCAGTACCAGGGGTGAGCGATTCAGCCGGCGATGTCAGGCTTGGCGAACCTTATCTGGTCTCCAGCCACTGGAAACACCCTGTCTGGCCTGCCTTTACTTCCAAGCTTGACTACGAGATAACAAGCAGAGTTTATTTCTCTCATTGGGGATTACGACGTCATCTTTCACGCGCCCGTACCCCAGAATCCGACCGACTCGACAGCTTAAAGAGCAAAAAAAAAAAAAGGAAAAGGAAAGAAGAAAAAAAAGAAACAGCCCTTGTCTCAAACGTACCGCGCGGGCAAGCTCCCTCCCCCCTCCTCCTCTTGGGGGCTGGCAAGCTACCCCTCGTGACCGGCAGGCTCTCGCGCCACGGCAGCACCTCCTACTCTGACCGGGTTTCATCCCCGACAAGTCTCGTCGAGTCAGAAGCGTCGTGTTGGCAACTGTCATGTCACCCCCCTCCTCCCAGGGCCTGCATGGAAGCCTGCATGGAAGCACATTCGAAGATGAGCTCTACCATAAGCCGCCACACCATGCAAAGTCCTGAGTCGCCCTCTCACAGTCGTCGACAACAGCCCAAGACGACAGATGCGCGGCCCGGGTCGAGTTCAAGGGGGAATGTCTTAGCAGCATACCATCACACCGGGTAGCTTGTGTCATTGACATGGTGTGGCCTCTCTCACTGTCGAATTGGTCCTCTCTCTTCCTCTAAGCACACGATCGTTTTTCTTCTACACGTCTCATCACCCATAACAAACACGTACATGTATACATCATGAAAGGACAAGAAACACATATCCACACACCCACCCACCCACACATACACACACCTCTCACTCCCACATACGCAAAGGAGTACATGACTATGAGGATAGGAAAGCATGAGGTACTTGACACCCCCCCCCCCTTTTTGGCATGAATGGAAGGCGTAGCAGGAAAATGGATAGGCACACTTGGACGGAAAGGGGAGATACCCATGCATCATACCTCAAGGATGAGGTGAAGGTTTTCGCCTTCTTTTTTTTTTTTTTTGGTTTTTACATATACTATCATTCTGTGGAGAAGGGAGTATGGAGATGGGAGGGATTGGATGGATACATTTCAAGGGCCCATGGACGAAAGGCGTTTTTTCTTTCTTTCTTTCTCTGGTGCGGCTACGTATAGACTCGACTATGTGAGAAAAGAGGGAAAAAAAATTGACCAAAAAATTCTGACTGAACACGTACGCATCATTCGGCTTGTTCCACACCTCCATCAAAAACAACTCTAAATGGTGACATGTCGAAGCTGCTGTCTCACTGATGGTGGCGGTGCAACGAAGACGAATGCAGAATGGACTCGCCACACCACGCTGCCACACCACGCGTAACTCCGTCGGCTCAGGGAGCTCCCTGCGCGCTCTCTGTATGTGTCTGTTTGTGGCTTTCTCTCTCTGTCGCACACCCAACAAAGAGACTCTTGTCCCCTTCGCTCGCTGCGTCCCAAAAACGCCCAATCCAAGATGCTGACCGACAAGTCTTGGCACGTCGAACTAAGCGCCCATGACACGCAGTAGCCACACACCCACCAGCTTTTCCATAAATCTCTCCCAAAACATGCGCGCGCGCGCACACACCCCTTCTTCTGAATCACCAACCCAGCCCCCAAGCCCCAGGAGGAGGGGGGGGGGGGGAGGAAACAGAAACAGAAACAAGAGGGGGTTGGAGGGAGGGAGCGTCGATCTCCGTTCACTTCACCGTCGGCGCGGAGACAGACAGAGAGTGAGGAAGGCGCGCTACGCCGTGTCCGTGTCCGGATCCGGATGACAGGTCAAGGGTCCAAGGAATGAGACAAGATCACCGCATCACGCTTGCTCTTCAAAAACGTTCGGGCGCTTTCACACTACACACGAGGTATACACCATACCATACCATACCATACCATATCATTACCGTGGCAGCCGCAAGAAGAGAAAAAGGGGGAAAACACTCACCCAGCAAGGGGTGGGAAGAGGGGGGGAGGAAAGGCCCAGGCCGGGCCGATGAGTTGCCTGCCAGTCTAGGTCCCATTTCCATCTCGTGCCAGTCCCCTCACCCCCTTCAGCCAGAAGCCTGCCCGGCCGCCCCGGCACGGAGGAGGGGGGGGAGAGGAATCCGGGAGGGGTCAAAAGGGAAATAGGGCATCGTCATTTAGGCATCATCATTATTTTTATTGTTGTTATTATTATTCTAAACCCTTTCCCTAGGTCGGGTATGGATACCTTGCATTGGTAGAGTGCGCTGGGCCTAAGATCTAGCTTCTCTTCTTAGCGCCATCGGAAGGAAAAAAGAAAGCAAGAAAGAAAAGAAAGTGCTACAGGAAGGGGCCATGCGGGAAGGATGCAGTAGTTTGTACCCGGCGTCGTCCCAAGGCAGTGGCGCGCAACACTGGCCCCCGAACAGGCGGTGGGAAGAGATGGTTAATCGGCTGGTGCCCAAAAGAATGGGAAACAATCGAACAGGGGTTGGTCGGGCTTGGGCCACCGAGACGCCACAGGGAGTTGTTGGCTGTTGCTGTTTGCCGTTGTTGTTGTTGTTGTTGTTGCTGCTGCTGCTGTTGTTATTGGTGTTTGGATGAGGTAAACGAGTGGTAGAGGAAGGGGAGATAATCAGAACAGAATCTCATGTCTCAAATTGCCAGAGGAGGCCTAAACAAATTCTTATCTTTCTCTCTCTCTCTTGGTTTTGTCTCTCTTTTTCTTTTTCACATAGTAGCAAAAGGCTTCGGACCTCGTCTCCGAAGTGGCAAGCTCGACCGAGCCATGTGCGGAGTTGTCTTCCTATGATGATCATTCCCGCAAGTGTCTCGGCAGTGCGGCCGGGGGGGGGGGACCATGCCCGCCGTGGCATATACGGAGAGATAAAAGCTTCTCCCAGCTTTTTTTTCTTTTCTTTGGCGAGTGCGACTCCCGACCCGCTCGGGTCTGTCCTCCGTAGTGTGCAAACCCTAGTTTTGCGTCATTGCAAACGTAGACCCTGACGTGTGCGTGGTGCTGGTATGTATGGCTGAGTGGCTTTGTCTTCTTTATTATTCCTCCCGCTGTCTTCGGTGTGGCCGGCTGAGGGTTGCATATTCACAATACGAGAAAGAAGAGGGAAAAAACAGAAGATAATAATAAAAAAAAAGTTATCACGACACACCGCTAGGCCGGAATGCGACTTTATCCTGTCAGGTAATGATCCGTCATAGCGCCATCATAGTAGTATTATGGCAACAGCGGCCAAAGGGAAAAGAGTAGACGGCGAAAGGGAGGGCGAAGCAGGTGGCCTTGTTTTCACTTCGTCTGGTCGAGCCGAGTTGTTGTTGTCCTCGTCTCGAGCACAGCTGCACAGGGATCGCGATGACGACCCTTGCAACTCTTGTGAAGATCAGAGCCCCCCCCCCCCCACTCCCCGCTCCAAGGAAAGAAAAAAAAGCATAGACAACGCCATCGCCGCATCCGAAAACCACGTTTAGAACGTGTGTTAGGGACGTGCGTTACATGTGATCCCAGACGGGCGTTCGGATCCGCTTATAGTACTTCAGGTAGTAGCTTAGTGGGACACACGGCCAAGTGCTTCGACTTGTGTGTGTGTGTGTGTGACCAAGGACCCCTCTTCTCTTCACAATGGGGACCCTGTGACTGACAGGGCTGGGAGGATCTGCAACATGCGCTTGGGGGAGATGGCCGGGCATTCTGAGCTCCCTGAATGGCCCTCACTTCTTTCCGAAAACATGCAGGCAGATGCAGGGTGACGACGAGGACCCAGCCAGCCCAGGGCGTCCACGGCCATGTGGGACCGCCGTACACTGTGTGTCGCCCCAAGTATTCGCCTGCTCCCCCCTCGGCATTTGGCCGGTGACTGGATTAGACCCTTCCAACGCAGTTTTAGGTGTTCGAGATGGTGTGGAATTATCGAGCTAAGGTCAGGACGGACCCTGATCCAATCGATCAGATGGTAGCATTCTTCTAGAAGAACGCATCGAAGCGATCTAGATGGTTCAGTGCGAAGCGTGGTGCCTCTCCGTCGGTTGCGCAAAACCGATGTCTCCGACCGAGGGAGGTCTCACGAACCGGATGGTGGGCGTCCATCTGCATAGTCTTGTCAGCGACGGCGCAAACACCAAGGCTGACATGTTCGGGAAGGCTGACCCATCATTTTATTTGGTGTGTCTCTCTCGAGAGGAGAAAGAAAAAAAATCGAGTCCGGCGGGATGTGGGTAACCGTGCCGACTGGCTCGGGATTGGGGGAGGGGGCAGGTACGTCCCGCACTCGCGCACACAGTACGCAGTACATACTATGTACCATCGTAGTATCTGTCATTTGCGGGTCTCACCACCGCCACAGCCGCCGAATCGTCTCCCCCCCCCCTCTTGTCTAGCATTGGCGTTCCCACCCAGCAACCAGCCCAGCGTCGAACCGTGCTCAATCGAGAGAGTGTGTGTGTGTGTGTCTGTGTATGTGTGAGACCCACAGTGCCCCTTTTTACCTTCTCGCAACGCCTTGCCCAATTCTGTTTGCGGGGTTTGGCGGTGCAGACTCGGAGCTGTGGCAAGCCCCATCCGATCTTGCTCATCTCCAGCTTCGGATCCGCACCTGCCACCCCTTGTCACTGGGTGTACCTGTCTATACATAGTACATAGTAGTACAGAATTGCTACCACAATAGTACTAATGTTGCATACTAATGTCAATGGCAAATTTTCAGCTTTTGAGGCTCACCGTGGCTCTGGTCCCTATTGGGGGAGGCTCCCGGACACCGCGAGATTCCCTCCTGTTCAGGCTGGCTGGTTGGCCTGCTTGGCTTTGAGTTTAGATCGGAAGCTGAACATTCGCTGAAGATGTTGATGCTTGCGACTTTGATTGATGCCAAGATTTCCCATCTGGTTTAAGGCCCGCGCTGGGTCCTGAAGTTTAACAAGGGGCAGGCCTAAGCTCGCAGCATGCATACCATAGCAGTAAGTGATCCCGATTCCTTACTCCCTGCTGTGATCGGAGAGCAGCTTGCCCCCCTGTTGTGCCCAGTGTCAGGAGGTTCCCCTCCTTGTTCCTTGTGGGCTGCGGGCTGAGGTCGGAAGCTCGCATGAGAGCCTGAGGTCAAGCTTAAGGCTGCTCTGTTTATTTGCCTGGGGTGACTGAGATGCGGAGTGTGCCCGCCGGCCCCTCCCCCCATCCGTGCGGTCTGAGCATTCCTCCACGCTTCAGCGCTGTGTTGGCCTATGTTTGTTGTCGTTCATGCGCAATGCGTTGTCATCTCCCTGCCTTGGGTAACATAGTTCGGGCTGGTTTGCCTGCCGCTTCGTTTTGAACCGTGAAAGAATGTGAGGAATGTGCCTGCCGCAACTGATAAGGTTTGACTTTACCCCTGTTGGCGCCGATCTTGACGTAACGCCGGCGTTGCAGGTCATCGAACAGGTAGTGTCACTCCGGCTTGGGTGTCTTCACGAGATGCTTCTTCCAATCTCAATCATGTGATGGTTGTCTCAGGGCCCTAGGAGCCTCGTTGCACCCCACGTATAGTACGTCCGTACGTCCTGGTAGACTCCGGATGACCGGCTCTGGTCAGATCCTTGAGTAAAACCCATCCCATATCGCCGCTGTGGTGTGAGGACACGAAGAAACGGACCACCACCGCCTTGGACGAAGATCGCAACTTGACGATAAACTTCTTCTAGTGCTTCGATGACACCTTCGAGACAGATTTTGACCTTGGCTCACGTCGATCGTGCAGCAAACTGTCGAACCCGCACTGAAAACTCTAGTGAACCTTATGTTGGAGTTTCTAGAAAACTTCCATGACTCGTCGGTTGGGTGTTCCGAGCGTGCAGTCGTTCAAGGATACGGCGGCTCTCACATGGACTCCATGTTGATTCGATATATCAGAGTTTTATGCTCAAGGAGGGACAGCGCGTGCAGGTTTCGAAATGCTGGACACCGCCTCGGGATCAGCACCAAGATGAGCTATACTCTGGTCGCCAAGAGGGTGTGTTGCAATTTAGCGTGCCTGTTTTAACTGGATATCAGATTGCGACCAGCCCTTCACCGATGCAAAGCGACTCAGTGCATGGCCGAGCACATTCGTGTCGAATGAGGAGGGTGTGATCAGGTTGTCATCGGGTCCCCAGCAGACACGCAATAGTGAGTTAGGCAAAACCAGGATACGAGGAGGATGCGACCACTTTGCCGGTAGGGCCCAATATGCTGAATTTCTCTGGCTTGTGTGCAATACAGGGCTCGAGACGCGTCGCTAAGCTCGGGTAGGGTCAATATTCCCTTGTGCGATGACATCGACTTCACACAAGCTTGTCTGTCTCTAGACGCTCTCATGTCTCGGGACTTGAGAACAGAGTGTCATGCCTGTTGATTGCATGCCGACGGGACGGGAGGCCCAGGGGTCCGCGGGAGAAGGGGGGGGGGCTTTTTGTTTACTGACTGAACAGCAAATAGACCAAGATGAGAGTCTTCCATATTATGATACTGAGGGTCTCTGTGTAAAGAGTCCTGCCCAAATAATAATAATAATAATAATAATAATAATAATAATAATAATAATAATAATAATAATAATAATAATAATAATAATAATAATAATAATAATAATAATAATAATAATTGATTACACGAAATACAGACGAGTAAACACGATGTCGAGCATAAAAAAACAGTCCATGCCGAATAACAACAGGCTTGCTGTCTTCGTGGAGACATGAGCCTTCGACGCTCTTGCAGACGATGGGGAAAGAGTGAACCAACGCCCTCTGGTAGTGAGCTCCAAGAAAAGGGAACTTTAATGAAGGACGAGATGACCCATACATTGTTCGAAGACTGTCTGGCCGATACGCGATTGCATTCCACGGTAGTAACGTTCCTTTGCTCCTGTAAGTTTTATGTTTGCCAAATTCGAAAAATGGCAGGCGTCGGAGCATTTTGAGTCTTGGTCCTCGCGGGTGCAATGCCCGATGCTCCTCGCCCGAAGCCTGTGCAAAGGGTCAGGGCTGTTGCGCAATATCGTCCTCCAGACTCTCGTCTTGCTTTTGGTAGTTGTATACCCAGTGCTCATGATTTCGGGGGCCACTGGTGCACAAGGGCATCATCACTGTTTCAACGCAGACTAGCCTACCCAGAACCCACTGTATGTTTAATCCTTGGAGGCTGGCTCGTAATCTCTCTCTCTGAACGGCCCCGAAAAGAAATCGATAACCGGAAGGTATTTTGCGATATCATATTTCTGGCCTCATATTTCCTCTTAATCAGTTGCTGAATAAGGCCGCGCCTTTGATGTCTTCTTTGTCGAATTGCTGGACAGCCTGTTTGATTCGAAGCCTTCGTGTACGCGTCGTTTCCCGCCGCTAGGTGGCGCGGATAGGTTCCTAGGTCGGGTAGGTCCATCTTGAGTGAGAAGATGTCACACAGCGGTGTGCACATAACTCCTAAGGAACCCAAGTCTACAGACGTTATGGACGGGTGATTGCGAGCATCGTGAAAATTCTCTTGGACGTGGAAGAGGTGTCGTTGAACTGCTTACTAAGTTCTATCAGCAGTTACGGCCGGAACTCGTTTCCTTCTGTTCCTCGTTTTGTTCTGTGATTAGCTGGCAATAAGGATCGGAATTACGTGCAGATGCACATCACACCACATGACACGGAACACAAAGCATGAGCTTCGATCGTACCTGACATCTACATCTTGATATAGACGCCACGGCTGGGCTGGCTACTACTACTGTGCCATTCACCGCATCCCACGCCCACCACCCCATGTCGGACGAATCGGAAAGATTCAGCTCTGACTGCCGCCCAGGGCAGTTCTGTCCTTGATGCGTCACAATTTCCCCGTCTTCAAGAGCGGCAGGAACCTGGTTCGTGGCAAAAAGGGGTGCGGTAGACGCAGCGATTCACCAGCCAGCCGCCTGGGCGGCACAAGTCGAGCGAGATCGTCGGCCACCGGTCAGAACGGTGGCGAGGCCTGTGTGGCTTGTCATCGCTGCTGTAGCCTATGCAGCAAGCTGGGCTGCTGGGCTACATGCTCTGAAGGTCTCCTTGGAGAGCAAACCAGTATACCATTATGACGAGAGCTGGCGCAAGGCAGCCTGTTGCACGTGGGAGTGAAACAATCTCACCTATGGGCCATAGTTGATTCTACTGACGGGTGTGGAGTTTCTGCTGGGAAGCACTTCTTTTTCTTCTTATCTCTCTCACCCCCTTTTCTCTCTCTTCCCCTTTGGTCTGCCTAAGCCTGTTTGTACTCGTCAGCGGGTATGGATCTCCACTGCATCGCCACACTTTTTGCAGCATGTACGACCTGGGTTAGATAGCAGATATGCGTGGTGCACCCACCTCACTGCCAGCTCCAACTGGCAGACATAATTAGCCAAGTAACATATTTATAACTGACGACTTCCCGGGGACCATTCGCAATTAGCGCATCGGGCAACACTGTCGACAAAAGCCTGCACATCACAAACGTGGCTCGCAGGGCTGTCAACCAGCAGCTTCCGGAAACCAAGAACAGCCGGCATTAGAGATATTTTCATTATTGTCCCTGGTACCAGGGTAATGCGTTTCAGAGACCAGAAGGGGCTTCAATCTAGCGTAAATATGCAAATATGTAAGCAATCGCTCGACTCGGCTGTGTAGGGCTGAAAGGTGTTGGGGTCACTGCAGGCAACGCTGGGTACGGCACACAGGTGCGATGTAATGCATACAAATTCTTCAAGTGTTCGTCACAAATGGTATCATCTAATTTTTAATTTATAATTTGTATCAGCGTCTATGTTCTGTATATACAAATGTGCACACAGCCAGCATCCTGGCTCGAGCTGCGTTCGCCTTTGGACTTTCGGTGTGCCTCTTAGGTGTAATCTTAGCCAGGCGAAAGTAAGAGTTGCGACGGACATCTGCTACACTGAACCAGTATAACCTGGGCCAAATTGCGCCCTACAATACTGGCGCTGCGAAGAGTAGTATCAGTCCAGGTCTCAAGCTCTGCTCCGAGGCTGGCGTCTCGGCCGAGCCGCTATTAACTCGGGCATTGCCTGGCTTGTTGTCGTCCGGCTTGCGAGTTCTTTGTTGATGATCTGAACGCCGTCAATGAACATCCCAGTGGCCTTCTTCACCTCCTCCAGTCGCCTCGCCTCCTCGCGGTACGCAACGATCTGCTGCATCCGCTCTTCTGACATGCGCCACTCCTTAGGAAACTTGGGCTTGACCTTGATCTTGTGGTGTCTCAAGTCCAATGGAACATCTGCGAAATCATCCGTAGGGTCCTGCAAATAGAGACCACGTTAGTGAGCGCAACTCCTTCTGGAGCCACATCGAGGCTTCAGGGGGGTCTCTTCCTGACCTTTGCGTCCGCGACCAGCTTCTCCACCGTCTCAGCTAGATAGCGCTTGTTCTGGGCTTGGTGCTCAAACGACTCGCAGCTCATCTTGATAGTCTGCTTCTCTGGATTGTACCGCGGCCCGGCAAGCTTTTTCATCTTTTCTTGCTGGACATCGGTGAGACCAAAATCCGCCGGGCTGAACTCGACAACCACCTTCTTCTCGGCTGGATGATATTCGCCCATATAGGATGTGTACCGGAATCGTAGAGGTTCATCCATCGTCGGGGGCTCGAAACGCTTTGCAAACTCTGGGGACGAATACATTAGCCACGAAGCCGTCCGTGATAGACGTATCTACACATGCGCAACAACGGGGTCGTGCTCACTTGCTAACAGGGGCATCTCCCAGATGGCAATGCGCGCATATGCTCTCTGTTCGCGGTGCTCCTCCAACTTGGCATGCGCAATGTCGGTCATGTCGTTCTCTCTGAACTCGTCATTGTCGTCATTGGTGATGAGGTCGTTGTCCGGTTCCTCCTCGTCCCAAAACGCATCCTTACTAGGCTTAACGATCGTCCTTAAAGGTCGAGTTATTTCCTGAAATGAATCGGTCATCTTGGCCAGACCCTCGTCATCGATGGTAGCAAGGTCGGCCTGCAGGGCGTCCAGCACACCGAACTCGTCTTCTTCGGTCAACAGAGATCTTGTGATTTGGCTTGGGCGCATGTTGCGGTACTTGAGGTCCTCGGCCTGATCCTCCTCCTCCCAGTGGTCGAACACGCTGGGCTTTGCCGGACCATCGTCCGACGTCTGCACCTCTTTGAAGGAGCCACCCCCCACGGATTTCCACGCGACGAAGACTCGTGGGCCGACATTGGAGACAGTTCTCTGGTTCCTGCAGCTGCGACACACCAGCCGCAGGGATCTGGCGGCTGATGCCATCTTCGAAGATTGAGGGCGTGGTGATCAATTCATGGAAGGGCGCTGGCCTGCTTTCCGAACCGCAGAAGTCAACTTTGAACGAAGCTCTTTTAAGTGGGTCTACCGCTGACTATGGACATGTTCACCCCCCTGCCTTAGATTCTCTAACCAGCGGCCAACCAAGGTCGGATCTCGGACAATTTTTTGATCCGCGTGAGCCAATCAGCCCGCCATAATTCAATAGCCTCACCGTTTGGTCCGTGCTCACTTACACGATAGCCTGCAATCAGTTACTAGTAAAGTAAATGTTATTGCCATTCATTAAAACTAAGAAGGCCTTATAGTCGGTGAAATAGTCATTTTAAAAGTAGGTTAGACGATAATTGTGATCTGGCAAGGCGATGAGGCCGTCATTGGCGGTCGTTGTGCTGAACTGGAGTCGAGGAGCCGAAATGACACCCTGGTCAGAGACTTAATTTCTACATCGGCCTTAGCGTGCCTTCTACATTCATCCTCACAATTCAACAACCAAAGACTTGACCGAAGTGGTGGCCATTCTCTTTGCCTGTCCTGCCAGCTCACGCCCGGGCTTTACTGAAGAAACAAGACAAGAGTAACCAAGCCTTCCTAGGTCTGACTCCACTTGACGACCTGGACCATCATATTTCGGATTGTTGTCTCCGCCCGCTATCCCTTTTCATCAAGATCTCGAGATTCACCTTCACAAGTCTTTTCTCGAGTATTACCAGCGTTCAATATTATTACATCCTACTCATCATCTGCTCTTGCGACAAAACTATTCAGAAGTCCAACCAGAAGCTCTTTGATAGTATTGGTATTGAGATCAATGCCAAGTTTTCGGAGGACTTAGTCCCGCAAATCCTCAGCCGTCAACTGGCTGGCGATGCTTTGATTATCTCCATAACAGAGCGCAAACTGAGAGGCCAGCCTATCAACCTCATCATGGAGCGAGCCAAAAACGGCCGCGCAGCTCTCGTCACTGGAGGCGCCACTGTGGTCTTCAAGGACCTTATCGACGAGACTCTCACTGCCGACTTCTTACACGCCCTCCAACGCAGCGGCTTCTCCACTCTCCTTCTACAGTGTGGCACCTATCATGGTGAAGTGTTGAAAAAGCTGGTTGATGTAAAGCATGAGAACCTCACAATTGACGCTTTTGACTTCGATTCGAACCTCAAGGAGCTGATGAAGAAGTGCCGTGGTGAGGCCAATGTTCAGCCTGCTGGTGTTGTCATCAGCCATGCTGGTAAGTTCGATCTTGTTTCTTCATGCTAACTCCAGCGCCCCGACTTGCTACCATTTTTTGGAGGCTCACCTTGTTTTGATACAGGAGGATGCTGACTTTAGTCTACTAGGCACGGGCACCATTGCCGATTGCGCTGAGGTCCAGGTTGCCCAGATCATTGTCGCCAACCCCAACCTCATGGACAACCACCAGGCCGACTTCGCCAAAGCCATGGCCCGGAATCATGCAACCATTATCCAGGGACACCTTGGGTAAGTCTCTTCCCGAATCTTTTTTAGCATAAGCCCTATTCTCCGGGTGACCATTTTTTACTTCGGTGAATGACTGACCTTTCTTTCAGCTCCCTGGCTGAAGCAATCCCTGATGCCCTTGAGGCTATCAAGACTACTGGGCTGGACCTGCTCGACTCATACAGAGAACCGGTCTTTCCAGTCCGTGAGGATGATCGCCTGACCTTCCTTGATCAGGTAATTGCTGTTGATCTGTAAAGGGCTGCTGGAAACTGGAATGCCTTTTCCCGCATCACTATGTGGAATTTGAGGAATCGTTTTAGTCCTCTTCCGCCAGCTGGATGGATTCTAAAGGCGTTTAGGGCAGAACGATAGGAATCATGATAAATGAGGAGGACTGGCAGATGACACTACGATATTGTACTCGCTCTGCTTCTTTCATATACTAACATCATTCGTCTACCTGCGAGACTTGGTTGACTGGTCACCTGCTTTGACTCAAGAATCATCAATATGGTATACGTATTATTGTGTGGATGAGCCCCTAAAAGCTTGATATGTACTTTGTTTTCAATCTGGTAACGAAGATTATTGTGAGTAGATCAACCGTGCCAGAATACCAACATAACCCAATATCCAGTGGAGTGTTTGATGGCAGAACAAGCACATTATGAGCCCATAGCACCTTTAATGGAAATAGCCAAATCAATATTTAGCTAGATAGCCACGCTCTGTAAGGTCTTTTCTTATCAACCATGCAAATGGACTACCGCCAGCCGCCATTAAATGGGCAAGAGCATACTTACATGTATCCAGTCGTGCATTAATTCATCATAGCCTGCTGCAACAGGCATCACACAGCCGTGCTGAAGTGATCCTTGAACATGACGTTAGGTGTGAGAGAACATAGCAGCATCTGTTGCATATGCTGGATTGGACCGGCTTATACATACACTAGCTCGCAAGGCTGTTATCGGCAGCAGGATACCAACAGTAGTGACAAGGTGGGTCAGAGACACCAAAATGTGTTAAAAAGAGGTGGACACATTACGAGGGAAAGGGTGATCTTCACTAAGAACATGAGTATGGTTTTGAAGCTCATTCACATCCATTTTAAGGTCATTCAACAAGTAACGGATGGATACTTCATGCCATATGCTGTATGAATGTAATAACGTATATTCACTGGGTAAATTATAACTTAATCAAATAGTATGTGAATTATAATTCAAACCTGGCAATTGCCTTCATCATTATGAATACTATGCTAAGAATCACAAATTACTTATATAACCATCCTACCGTAAGGACAGTTCAATGTTCACTGCCATCATAATAATGACAATACCTCATATATAACAAGAGATGGATGCTTTGATAACGATAGTCTATCATATCTTTCACAAAGGCATAATTACTATTCGTTGCAGTTGCAAACGATTGCAAGAGCGCAACTTTCCTCGCAAACTCCAGCATCGACCAACATACAAATACCAACATACAAACACATTACGCAACTCTGCTTCGCAAAATCTGGCATCAAACAAATTACAAATACATTACACAACTTCCAACTCTTTCACTTTTTTAGTCCTCACACTTCTCAGCGCATATATGGCGTTCCTAAAGATCGTACTCCTCATCCTCATGGCCTTGAGCCTCTCCACCGGGTTCCCCGCCCCGCTGGGTACAATGAGTGCCCACGCAGACCTGATTCTACGGCTACGGGTCACTGGAAACAGTACAGAGGCGGACAGAAGCCGTCAGCTCACCAGCAACGCGCCCGGCTACTACAGCGGACCTTATATCGACTTCCCTGCGCAGAACACCTGGGTCGACTACAGTACGATGGTGAGCCAAGCTCCAGATCCCCCTGCTTCACGTGAGGGGAGAAAAAAAAACATAATTACGCACCAAAAGGCTATGAGATATAATGATACCGTTTTGTTTCCAAAAAGTTCAACGACTACGCTTCGTACATGGTAGAAGCAGGCTCCACCAAGGACGATGTCGGAAATATATACACCGCCATCAGCAGCGCTTCCGCGGCTCTGGGCGTGGATAAAGTGGTAATCCTCGGCATTGTCATCCAGGAAAGCAGCGGCTACGTGGGCGTCAAGACGACCTACGATGCGGACGGTGTGCCCACAGGCGGCCTCATGCAGGCCAGCGGCTGCACGGGATATGACGGGCAGATCAATTTGCCCCGGGTGAGTAATCTAACTTCCTCAACAAAAAAGAAAAGAATAAGAGAGAAAAAAGGATTCGTGAGTCAAGTAATTGACAGATGTGTTTTTATGAATGGATATAGGCCGATGTCTTCGCGATGGTGCACTGTGGCACGCAACATTTTATGACCAACCTCGGCGACTTTGGCGACCAGCAGACCGTGGAGACCATCTACCCTGCCCTGCGCGAGTACAACTCCGGCTCAGTCGACCAAAGCAACTTGTCTATCGCTCCTAATGGAGCAGGCAACCCGTGAGTTACTGCTAATTACCTATTTATCCAATTACTTTTCCTGCCCTTTCCCTCAGTCGCCTCTGACAATCCTTACTTTTTTCACATCGGAACTAGTGAGTCGTTTTCCTGAATGTTGACTTGCGTGTGATATACAGATACTGCGTCTCAAATATTGCCCAGTGGATGCAGGGCTACGTCTTTTGAAGAGATGTTTGACGGGTTAAAGATAAATGTATTAGTATATGGACAAGTTTCTGTGTGTCTTAGGTCCTCTCATCTTCTGGAGACACGACACGTCAATGAGAGCGATGAATCGTCGCATACATATGTCAGAGAATTTTTTTATTTTGTTTCACGATCACAGAAGCAGCGATGTGGAATCCAACATAGCGGTCGAGAAACCAGCAAAGAGATTAGGCACTTTTGCCTCAGTCCTTCGCCGTGAAGTCGTAATTGCTACAGTGTACCTTATCACCCACCTTTGAGTGACCCAGTGGGATGGATATAGTGCGAATGAAAGTGCTACAATCTGCAACATCAGGAATGAGTGTACACAGACTTTACTGCCCCGATCCGCTAAGCCACTCGCCTCGCGGAAGCACTGTGATTATCAAATTGTCTAGAGCCGGCTTAAGCATGGTGCCGACAAGACGTAGGACACGAACGACTTCGTCCTACTTGGGCATCAAAGGTCGGTCTGTCCCACCAGTTACGACAAGCGAAATACTATTGGACCAACATCTTTACATAATGGCCATCCTATTTTTCTTTTCTTTCTTTTGCTATTTTTCTCTCTTTCGAGTCTGTTTCTGAAATTGCGATTCTATGAAGGATCACCTATGATGAAAAAGAAAGAGGTTTCAGGCCGCCATGCCCTGCCCTGCCCTGCCCTGCCGTGCCGTATCTTTCCACTCAGACGCGCTTATAAATTGGGCTTTCAAGGCTTGCAGCAATTATTATCCTCAATCTATAATAATATTTAAACCATGCAGGGGCTCTTTCAAGATCGAATTGTGGTGTTGTTTTGTAAGGGCCCCGAGATTCGCATCCATGAGTGGAAATCGTGAGCTGTCAGTCGTATGTACATAACCTTTTTTACAAGAAATTCTAGTGCAGTCAATACAAGACTGCTGCCGCGCCATTCGCCAGTGTAAATGCCGTCTGCATAGTTTGCCGTGTCCTGACAACAAACTGAGCCCTGGACAAAGTTGGTAGCACCCGCCGTGTCGTACATTTAGATAACCGGCCTTGTTGGTATATGTCCACTGTCCGGCGGGGCAATGCTGTATGTTGATATCGCTCTCTCACGCCAATGCAGCCATTCTTCGAGTTTTTCTACCGCCGCCTAGGCGATTCTCATGTCCTCTCGATCGGATTCTCCCATTTGATAGGATGCAACAGGGTGCTCCTCATACACAGACGGCCGGTGCTGTCCTTGCGACTCTCCTCCACCTTTCCACCGCGCAGTGTTCCTTCACCAGCACGGCCGCCGTTTTCGCCGCGACCATCATACTGGGAATAGCCCAGCCAGCGGCGCCACCACAGGCCCGCAAATTCGCTGTTATAGTACCAGCTCGTACCGGCGTGGTTGTGTTCATTGTCGTCGTCAAAGGGAGACCCGGGACCACCGGTAGTGTGGTCTCTGCCGCCATTGAAAGCCCAGTCAACGGCCTCGATGTCCCAATTCCTGTCGAGGTAAACTGGGTGAGGTGCATAGACTGCCTTCAGGCCATGATGCAGCGCCATCGAGGCAGGAAACATCTCGGAGAACATGCTGTGGTGTCGGCGCCAAGTCTCTTCGTGCATGACTTCTAGGAGGCGGCGGGACAGGCGCGAGGCTGTGACAATCGCACAGCGACGAGGAGGTGTTGGCAAGCTGAGATCATAGCCAGTCACATCTTTTTCAAAAACCCAGCCGGACTTATCGGCGTCGAAGAGAGGGTTCAGCGTGATCAGATCGGCCTCCTCGCCCACACCACACTCCGTCATATCGGAGCCGACGGCACAGGACTCCGGCAAGAAGCTCTGGCCGCGTTCCTGAGCGCGGAGGGGCTGCTTGCCAGCGAACAAAACAGGTCCCATGACGGGTCGTCGGCTCGAGGCCTTCACCTCCTCGTGAACCTGCTCTGTAAAATTGGCCCAGCTGCCATGGAAATCGGGGATGTAGTACCTCTCAGAGCGCTCCCACATCTCTTGGCGACTCTGCTTCTTGGCCCAGCTCCCTAGCCGATCAAAGAGTTCGTAGTAGTTGCCCGAGTATCGCATGTCCATCTCCCAGTTCCAGAAGTGCTCGTATTCGGGATGCATCATGGCGAAATGCTGCAGTGGCATGTGTGCGGACCGGTAGACCCCGTAGACATCGCTCATGGATGGGTTCTCCACCGGCTCTCCCCAATAGCCGGGATAGAGCAGCCGCATCTGGTCCTCGGACCAGAGCGTTGTGATGGAGTGGAACTCGCCCGGCATGTTCATATCCAGCAGAGCTTGCACGATTTCCCCGTCCGCCCAGATAGGAATTGAGTTGTCCTTGACGTGAAGTAGGAAGTGAATGTCATACTCCCCACCCGATCGCAACGACAACTCAGAAATCATGGCCCGGAAGTTTAGAATGGTCAGGTGAGTCCATTGGAAGCCGACGTAAGTGCGAATGACGACCGCAATGCGACCAATCTTCGCCTTTCCATCAGAGCCAAGGCGAGACTGTGCATCCTTGGTGCTGGTCGACGAGTCACTCTCACCGAGCTCCTCGGCGCGCAGGAATCGTTGTTGGTTTGACTCGTGACATTGCCGTTGCATCTTTCCCCAGTCCACCTTGTGGTAGTCAATTTTCCCGGTCTTGCTCCACACAACTTCGCTGCCTTCGTTCTCGGTGTCCATACCCTCTCCGACTCCGCCGTCCTTCAGGCTGTAGCCCAGACCGTACGGTCCGTACCGGCCAAAACGATCGTAACATATATCCTCTCGGAGGCCCAGCAGGCTGTAGGATCCGATTGCCGGTTGAGCAACACCCTGCGGGATACCGTCGTAGACATACAAGTCGGGGACAGGAATGGTTTTCTTCTCATCAAGGTAGCATGCCTCCACGGGATAGAACTTGTCGGTGTACTCGGATGAGTTGTAGTCAGGATGAGGTGCATAGGGTCTCGGAATTGGGACCTCATCGCTGACCTCGACAGTAATGGTCGGAGGAGTGTCTGTCTTGACAGGGAACTCGGGGATATAGTCCTTCAGCGAGACCAGTGTCTTGATGCCATTATAGAAGCCGTCCATGCTAGTAGATCCATCAGCCTTAAGTGTACTCAGCTGGTAGTAGACCGGACCAGACTTACTGCTTGTATTTCAGCCAGTGGATGCCACCGCCACTGCTGGACCCCTGTTGATTCCCAGTAGTAGAGCCTTGGTTGCCCTTCGTATAGCTCTGGATGTCGGAAGTGGCCGTGTCTTCAGAAGCACTCTCAATGCCGTCCAGGCCGGTACTGCTGTCCCCGTGACCACCTGTGGACGCACTGGTTGTTGTAATGGTGGTGGTAGTGCTGCCATCGGTGGACTTGACGTTGTCCCCTTTGCCAAAATCGACCAAATGATCTAGGATCCTGCTGTGCTTGGTGTTGACCCCGCCGGAAAACAGCATGAGGCACAACATGAAGGTGGCGGTGATGGCCCATAGTATGACGCGCCGATAGAAACAGTGGCTGAGGAGTGCGCGGACAGGAATTCTAGGCGAAGACTGAACTGGCAGGGGCAGCATGGCTTCGCTCTTCCGTGATGAGGGTGACGAGTTCCTCGACGAGGTGTTGGATCGTGGCAGACATGAGCGCTGCTCCATGGTATATGTGAGGATGGTTGAGAGGTGAGGCAGAGGAGGGAGAAAGAGGAGTTTGAAGCTGCTCGAGGAGGAAGAAGGGTTGGGGGGGGGGGTGTGCTCGTGGGAGCAACGAGCAGCTTCAGTGACGATGTACTCCCCAGGCTGACATACACGAGGTCGCGATAGTTGGCCGTGTTGCAGCCTCCAAAACTTGGTGTCGAAGTTATGGAAGATGGCTTGATCGCCGACTACCTAGTCCAATTCGACCAGGTCTAGGGCAAGGAAGATTTGGCAAGATTAATTAAGTTGTGAAAAGTGAAGGAGGACCTGCGTCACTTCGTCTGCTGCCACAGGGAAGGAGCGTGGTCTAATGGGTGCAAAGGGAAATGTCGAGGCACTAAGAAACGGTCGGGTGGATGTCGTCGATCAAACGCGGACAAGAACAGGAAGATGAAGATGACGGGCCGTCCTCGATGTTAAATTTGACGCAAGAGATGGACGTATGCTGCAGTGGCCGTCAAATATGCAAGACGGGAAGGCAGACTTCTTGAGTGTGTATGGAAAGTCTGCGAGTCCAGGTCGGAGAAAAAATCAAGAGAAAAGAAAAGAGACGAGGTGAAGTGAGGATGAGGATCTGGAGGAGGAAGGGGGAGGGGTGGCAGCAGAAAATAGATGGACCCCCAGGCCTGCCTAGAGTTTCGAGGAGTCTGTGTCTGCCACAAGCAAAACAAACAGTCTAATTTCAGACGAAGGTAGGTGCCGACATTGAAATTACAGAAATTGACGGTGAACCAAGATGATGGAAAGCTGGAGTACCAGTGGTGAAGGAAACAGTAGACAGGGCCAAACAATTCACTGAAAATACAAGGTACTTTGTTGTGACAGTGTTCTCCACCTACTCGAGGCTGCCATAAAGAGCACCCTGCAACCTCTGGAAATGCTACTGCATCGTGGGGCATGTGCAGACTTCACTTCTTGTGCTGGGGTGCCATAACAACAAAAACAAAAGGACAGGGGGGAAATTGGCAGCAAAAGGAAGGAGGTCCTGATGGGGGGGGGGCGGTCGGTTTGGCTGTACCATCTGTACTATGTATTCATCAGTAGTAGGACAATCTCAGTGGACCCCTTACGATGATACAGTCAAATCTGTAACACTGAGAGCGAGGTACCACTCTCCACACACAGTACATGCAGTAATTACTATGTAAGTACTTAGCAGTAGTATTGAGTGTTTGAGTACAAGGACAAGCTGTGCGCACTGATACCCAGAGTGAACTCAAACCCCTGCTCTAGCCTGACAGGGATGTCCCCACTCAGTTCTCACAAACCTACCTGGGCCACTGCAGATCCACTAATTCCCGTCTGAGGGCCCTGCATCTCCAGAGCCTCGCCTGGGCCAGTCCAGGGCACCTTCTTCTGCAGTATTCATAGCTTCACTACCAGATTGATGAGCTTGGCTTGGACATGCAATTGGATTGTTGGAAGAATTGCAGCTGTTCGCGCCATTGATACCACTTTTTACACTCTCTAGCATCGCCAGTTCAATTCGCCCCCTATCTATTGGCCCCCACCCCCCTTCTGCGAGCACTCCCTGGACCGGACATTGGGACATGTACCGTAAGCCAGAGGAGGAGATCTGTTCGGTCTAAGCTGACTGTGTAAGAGCAGTTCTTGGAAGTCCCTAGAATCCTCCAGGAGTCGATTGGGCCAGTGACTCCTTCACTGGAGGTATTCTCAACAAGCTAAGCCAACGAAACTCTACACTCCCCGCAGGCTCGGCCGAGGCCCCAATCACTACCACAGTATAGTGTCACGATCCTCGCCATACAGACGTCACACCGCGGATGCAGTGCTACGAGACTTTGTGCTCTGGGAACGAAAAGACGGGATTGATTTTGCATCTACATCCTCGAGAAATCCGGGGTCAGGTTTCAGCTTGTGCTTTTCATACGGCTTTCCCTGTGCGGCAATCGTCCTCGAGGAAACGGTGGTCGTCGCTGGGTCGAGAGCTAAGTCAAGATTTAGTGCCAGAGCCTAGACAAGAGACCGATCCGATTCGCCACCTGCAGAGGCTCTGTACTATTGTGTTCTCAATATTTTGGGTGGCGGCTGACAGGCAACGCGTCCCGCAGCAGATAGTTCACCTATGGCACCATGCAGGTCCCCACGGTCCCCAATTGGAGGTCCTGATTGTGCAAACCGAGAACTCCTTGTGGCCTCGTTTCTTTTCTCCCACTCCAAACCAGATGATCTCATGGCTGGTTCGGCTCGGATCAGCGGCTACTGCAGCTGTTGTAGAGTGTTCCAGCAATTTCGAACTCCGGCTGTGTCAGAAACCAAAACAATCTTGATGCGGCTTGATCTGTCGTCTGTCATGGCGCCAAGGGCCAAGCCGCCACGACTGCCGAGCGGTGGCGCAACGTGCGATCACCTAGAGCCTCGGGGAAAAGCTTTCTGGAACCCCCCCCCTCTTCCTTGGCGGGCCCTATGGGGGAGGAGGGTGGAGGGGCGGGGGCAGTGGACTTGTGATCCTACCAAGCCCTGCCAATACTTACAGTACCTGGGTAGCCGATGGGTGCTGCAACTTAGGCGGGTAGCCCTTGCTGTTCGTTGCCAAGAAAGTGTCGCACGAAAAGCTAACCGGGAATTCTGCTTCTTAACCATATAAATAACCCAGTCCTATGTGGGCCTGTGTACTCTGGAGCCAAAGAAACGTCGTATTGATCTGTATGAATCTGCGCATCCATCTCACAACGTCATCCAGCAACTATTAGGAGGTGTGGCGAGGATAGGAAGTGATCTGGACGCACATTTCGAGGATTTGATGGCGCAAAGTCTGACCACGGGTCTGACCACCAAATTAGTTGGCCACAGGGACCAAGCCAGCGATCAGAGCGCCATCTGCCCCGATAAGGTAAGAAACCAGAGGGGCGTGGGGAAGGGCTGAAACGTGCCTCGAGCTTCGCGTCAAGCAGCCGAGACCTTCATCGTCTTGACTTTTGGAGGAACCAAGCCGGCCTCGTCCCAATCCCGCATGGGTTATTCTCGGAAACTCGAGGGGCCTGAGGATAAGGCCGCAGATGATCTACGCTCACCTTTCATGCTTATCCGTCGTCGCAGCCCGTCCTTTTCTGTTTCTCAACTATCGGTCAATTCTGCAACGACCATTTTTCTCAGCGTTTTCCCCCCACCGTCATGCTTTGCCGTAGACAGCCGCTTCGAGAGGAAAACGTCTGTATTCATCATTCCCTGTAGGCCGACTGCCATATTTAGACACTCCAATTCCGAGGTACATATCTCATCAGGCCAAATCACGGATAGCGGCACCCAGGTACCAGGTCAAAACGGGTTGCTACCTCGCACGGGGTTTGCTAACCCGCCCTTCTTCATCTCTCATGCTAATTGTTTTGTACTGGATTATCTTCCCTCTTCTTCCCACCATTAAAAACTTCCTACAATCTTGGTCCAGACACGCCTGTCAAAATCTTGGTACTATACCCAGCACATGGAAGGCATAGCGCAAGATGTACCCGGCCATGGTGTCAGCTCACCCGCAGCGCCTGGAGGAATGACAGGGCTCCGCCAATAAATAGATCGGTACCAAAATCATCCAGGTATGCTGGAGGCTCACCAGTATGTATACCGCCCCGCGAGAGCGAGAGAGAAAGTGACATGACCCCACCACCCAAGCGAGGTAGGGCAAATCCTCCGAGAGAAGAGCCAGAAAATCCTACTACGGTACAGCCCTGTATCTACACCCACTCCTCGGACAAAGCAAGTTCAGACCCGCAAGACCAAAACCGAGCATGGGAAAGTAGAGAAGGAGAAAAATAAGACGAATCATCTCCCGTGTCCTCTTTTGCCAAGCAGGAGTTGAGGGCCGGCCATTAGAAATCCAGTTATACTCGCCGTGACGTTAACGACCTCCACACACAAATAAAGACCAAAGAAGAAGAAAAAAGGTTTGGCCGATGTCGCCTCCACGTTTGCCTGCTTCTTTCCCAAGCCAGCCCCCTCCAACTCGGTGTGTCTCAAGCGCAATATCCAGAGACTCTAACCGCCACAGCTCGGGTCGCGCAGGGCAGAGCCGCCCCCCCTCCCTCCCCAAAGTGACCAATCGTATGTATACTCAATGCAAATGAAAAAAAAAATGAAAAAAAAAATAAAAAATTCCTCGTATAACAATAATAATTATCAAACCTACCCAGAAAGAAAAAACAATAAAAAAGGTTGATGGGTAGCATTGGCTGGCAAGGTGCCATCAGTGGTGACGACGCCGTCCCAATTCCCTCGTTGCCACCCAACACCCCCTCTTCCCCCCTTGCCATTGCATCGAAACCGAGATTTCGGAAATCCCAGTGCCGCCGACGCAGCAGCCTCGCTGACGTGACCCATGCTCGCCTGCCTGCCTGTCGGCAGAATATGTAGACGTGGTAGATAGATAGCCTGGCTGATAGGGCGAGCGCTGGAAGGGGAGGGGGGGAAAGGAATTTTGGCTGGTTCGTGGATTGTTCACGAATAATCTTTGAAAGGATGTGGGTCAGAAGAAGAAAAGGGAAGAAGGATGAAAAGAAAAGAAGACAAGAGAAGGAGAAGAAGAAGAAGAAAGAGAAAAAAAAAAGGGGGGGGGGGGCTTTGTTCATCATAATCTTATCACTGCTTTACTTTGGCAACTCAGAGTTTCTGGCTATACATGCCGTGCTCGTAAACGGGGATGTCATGCTGAAGTACATATTGGTAGTTGTTCATTGTGTACCGCTAATTTACCGCTTTGAGCCGTTGTAGGCAAGGCTTCATGATGGCTCTCCCTTCAACTGGAAGACATGACGTTAAGATCGCGGAGGGAAGATATGCGATGCTATCGCAGCCAGTGATGCTGTCGATAAGATGTTTGTCACCATCCCGCCCTGCTCGCTACCCAACAACACCTACTTCTCAGCCTTTGTAGCGTAAATTGCTGTTCAGGAGTCAAGACTCTCCTCTCTATCTCCAGCGTCATCACCGCCTTTTCTCTGGCCGATCACTCTGCTCCCCGCCAGCAGCTAGCATCTCGGCACCAGACTCCAGACCTTCGACCGGCGCCGTGTTTATTCGGCCTATATCCCCGGCCTTCTCTTCCTCCTCCGAATCCGGACGCTTCCCCATCAGTCCCTGCTCGTGATCCGTCATCTCGTTGTGAAGACCCTCGGCCCCGCCAGCCTCAACGTCTCTGTCCAGCCCACCTACATCGCTACCGTGGTCCTTCTCCATCTTCCTCTTCTTGTTGTTGCTATTCTTCTTCCCAGAGCCCTTCTCACCCCCTCCCAGGCCGCGTTTCGCCCTCCTCTTGGCGTCCACGCGTTCCCTCCAGCCACGGCCCCAAACAATGGTAGCCCATGTGCCCAGTGCGCTCACCACCAAAAAGGCGGCGCTGATGGTGCTGAACCAACCGACGCCGACCCTCTCGACGGCGGGCAAAACGACAGCAGTGCCCATACAAGCGAAGAGGTACCGCATGAAGTAGTTGCCCGCGATGACATCGCTTCCGCGGCCCTGCATCACGTCAAGGCAGTACGTGTTGAGACTGGGAAAACAAAAGAGCTGTGCGACCCCCTGCAAGAACAGCGTCACCACAACCAGCGCGATCCCACCCACGTCCTTTTCCACCGCCCACCCGTACACCAAGACGCACGCCGGGATGGCAACCCCGAGAAAGGGCAACGCGGAACGCATCCTATCCTCGGGAATCCGGGCGTGCGAGAGCCTGGTGTACTTTCGAACGATGTAGTCGGCGTATCGGCCGCCCATGAAGGTCCCCACCAGGTAGCCTGCGCCGGGAGCGAGGTAGAAGAGACCTGACTGCATTGGGGTCGTGAGGTGGAAGCGCGGATTGAGGACGTATCGGATGGGCGTAAGGAGGGAGTACATGTTCCAGACGAGGGACGCGGTGGCGATTCCCGCGAGTAAGCTGCGAATAGGCCGGGTCTGGTATTAGCCTTCCTGAGCAAAGGAATGTAACGCAAATGTGGGTGCTAGAAGAGAGAGGGGGGGAGGGGGGGGTCAAGGGTTTGATTTTCTTCTTCTTTTTCTTTCCCTTTTTTCCCTCTTCCTCTTCCGTTTTTGTTTTAATCTTAAGCGAGGCCAGACTTACAGGTTAGGATAGGTAAACATCAACTTGAGCACCTTCCACGGGTTCACCATACTTCCCAGCACGGCCGCCTTCTTCTTCCTGCTCAAGCCCCGGAGGTCGTCAAACTTCTTATGATGGATCGTCTCCGGGAGGAGGAAGAAGGCACCCAGCGCCGCGACACCGGACAGGGCTGTCTGTACCCAGAAAATGACGCGCCAGGAGGTGAAAGTGACGATGATGCCCCCGACAAAAGGTCCAATGGCAGGCCCGATCAGTGTGCCGCTCAAAAACCACCCCATGGCTGTGGCACGTTCTGTTGGACGATAGATATCCCTGACAAGGAGGACGGGGTCAGTCGGGCGGGGGATCCAGCATGTTGTCTTACGCAGGAAATATGAATGCACTCACTGAAGACATGCCGAGCCGACGAGGAGGAAGGCTGTACCCTCGAATGCTGTCAGGATACGAAAGATGAAGAAGGCAGCCAGGTTCGGGGCCAGGGCCGTTCCGATACTGCAGGCAAAGAAGAGGAATGCGGTAACACATGTGATCTATAAGGGAGGGTGTTGCCTTGGCCATCAGTATGGGCTCTTGTCCGAACTCTTGAAAGTCCCGACGGCGAATGGTTCACTCACAGTCTTCCTTCCCCAGACCTCACTGAAGGGACCCCATACAATGGGTGAGATGCCCATGAACAGCATATAGAGCGCATTGGTAACATCGACAACGGACCCCGTCGTATGAAACTCGGCGGCCACCTCGGGCGTGGCCGAGAGCACAGTAGTCGACGAGATGGGCGCTAGGAACGAGCAGAAGGACAGCAAGACGACAATGACCAGCTTTCGTTGGTTGGAGAACCTGTCATAGACAGAGTCTGGCACTTCGACAAACGACGTGTAATGCTCGACGGGGTTGTCTGGTCCAAGGGAGACGTTGGTGGGGATGCGCCTCACCTGCGGGCTGGAGTCTCGCTGCTCGTGATGTGTCGAAGCCCTGTGGCGGGATGATGTCGTCGAGGAGTCATCATCCTCTTCGTCGTCGTCGTCATCGTCATCGTCACCGTCATCCTGACCTGACGGCGTCGCGGTCCAGTGGTGGCGTTCCTCCTTCACCTCTGCTCGTCCCGCCTCTAGGTCGTGACCATTTTCATCTCTCTCACCACATCCAGACTTGTAGTTGTCTTGCTGGTTCACTGAAGCAGCAACAGCATCCGGTGATGTGCCAGTGTTGTTGCTGCTGCCACTGCCACCTTCGGATTCATTCTTGATAATGGCCGCCATTGGGACATGAAACTGCTTAGAGGGCTTTCTTTTTCAGGATGATGGTGAAGAGTAAAGACTGCATAGCAGGCAACACCCCGCAGTCTGGAAGTGAGGAGACCAGGCCTTGCTTGACGAGTAGGCACATGAAAATGTGCGTAGTGTGATTATGAGAACGGTGACAATGAAGGAGTGGATTCGAGCAGTCGAGCCGTTGAAAGCGGATCCCAGACAGTATCCACGTCGGGAAACAGCTTAACCGAGGAAGAGTCGATCACCTCGATCGATTCGGCTATTATGAGGGGAGAATAGAGAACGGAGGGAGCACACAATGGCAACAAAGAAAGAGAAGAAGGAGAAAAAAAAAGAAAGAGGAGGAACAAAACGGTCAAACGGTGAGAAAGAGAAGATTCTCTCTTATCTGCCTACCTGCATGAAGCCAGACCCGAGACCGCAACGTCTAGGCCGTTCTCTCAACAGCAAAAACAGATCCTCCTGTGGATGGACGAAAGAGGACCAAGAGTCATCATCCAGTATCGGTCGAGCACTTCCCGTATCAGGACCCTCGACACGACGAAAGGGCGCCCACACCCCACCACCTTCTTTCCCCGGACTGATACGCTTGCCTGTCCGACCATCGGTGGTGGAGCGGCAGGGCGGGAGTGGCTGGCCGGCTTGTTGGAAAGAGAAAAGAATAACCCCGTCAAGATGGGCCACCCCGTCATTCCGGTCCAGCGTGGGCTATCTGTGGCAGAGATTCCTGTTCCAGCGGCTGCATATTCGCGTCTTATTCCCACCGAATAAGCCGCTCGCATCGCGGGTCGTGCTTGCACCTTGATCATTTGTAGTCAGTCACCAGCTCGAGGAGTCGAGAAGGAAAGAAGGAACACCCATAAAGGGTGCTACATGGTGAGGTAGGCAGCCAGGTGAATAAGAGAATGGATGTACGCCGTTTGAACCCTCTACTGCTGCTGCTCGACAGAAGAGAGCCAGCCAACCCGCCTGCAATTTGTGGCAGCAGCTCCCTCGTTCTTAACCTTGGTTATGTACACGACATGCCCCCCAAATTCTGGGGGCCTGTATGTGTGAGGAGACTATACAACATGTACATAGTACATAAGATGTGAAGCCTGAGGCGTTGTCAAGAGGCGGAGGTGAAAATTCGTGCAGACGACCAATACTTAGTATGTATACAATCAAGTAGTCGTAGGAAGATGACCGAATCCTGGGAAAGCACAAGTCCGCACGCCGGCTAGTCTCCCGAGTCCCGAAGTACATGTCACTAACCAAAGAAGCATCATTCCGATCGCGGGGAGCTTCAGACTGGCTCCGGCTTGTTGAGTCAGCAGCGGTCATCGCGTGAGTTCTGATTGGCAGGCGGGTTTCTAATTGGCCGGCCCTCTCCTTGCCTCCCCACGACCATTACCACCGCCACCAACGGCCTCATTGATGTTTGGAGGGGAAAGACAGGGATGATTTGCACTACTCGAAGCATGCCGTCAGAGAAAAAAAAAAAAAGAAAAAAGGAAAGGTGATCGGAAACTGGCCGACGAACGGAGTGAGACATGCGTGTTTGGCTGACATCCGCACCGGCCCTTCCTGGTTACCCATGTTGGCCCCGAGATACTATTCACCTGGGGAAGCAGTCATGTGTGAGGTGGCAGATCTTTGTACGTCTCGAGCCATGAAGCCAATCTATACACACAAGATCCAGGTGTATTTCGGACAGCATCTCAACCTCCTCACGACAAGAAACCTCGTCTGGACTTGTACCGGGCAAGACTCACATCGAGTTGCCCAATCACCTGCGCGCGCACACTATACATGCCATAGGGGGCCTCCATGCCGTGTAGCGCAAGAAGACGACCAACATCTCCCAAAGTCACATTCGTGGTTTCTCGAGTGCTAATTGCTTTCAGGACAACGTTTGCCATCGGCGTAGCATCCCATCACGTGCCGGAAGAAGACCGTAATTTCCTGTTCATGAGTATGCGGGACAATCACTGATGTTTTCCATGCCAATCCTGCCGGATGCTGACGAATATATACTGCTTCGGGCCAGAACTTGATATCACCTGCGAGGTAGAATTGGATCCAAAATCATCCAGGCCAAAAAACAAAACAAAAAAACAATTCTTCAATTTGCCTCTCATCCCCCCATATGTGCAGGTATCTCTAAGTACGTTGGGCTGACAACCAGGTGCCACCTGAAAAGACACGTTAAGCAAGCCAAAAAGAAAAAGAATGAGAAGAAGGAAGAAGAGAAAGAAAAAGATAAAAAGAAGATAAAAAGAAGGGAGCCTGCCATCTCATCTTTTCGAGCGTTATACCCGGGACGATGAGCACTACTCGAGAAAGAAGCAAAGTATCAAAAAACGTCAAGCCCAACAATCCTGCCAGCCCAATCAAACGGACAATGAAATCGTCTCTTCCTACCAAGCCGCCCCCCTACCCCCCTTCACCGGTGGCCCTTTTCCCCTCCCAAGCTTTCTTTCTGGCCCTCAAAACAAATGAACGCAAGTCGAGTGATATCATCCGAGACGAAAAAAAAGAAGACAATAGCTACCAGCCGTAATGTCGTTGTCAAAAAAAAAAAGTGGCAGTAGCAGCAGCAGCAGCGATAGCAGCAGCAGTGGCTGCGCGAAATCAAATAGGTAATCGATTCGTAAATGTGGGTATGATGTCCAGAAAGTCAAGTTGCGGTAACCGTTGGGGAAATAAGGTATTGTAAGAAGTCTCGGAGGGAACCCCGTGCCGTGCAGAGGGCTGCGGCCCGACACAGTTGATTAGTCTGAATTCGAAGTCGAGAAGAAAAAAGGGCGTTTTGATAGCACCTCTCTGGCTGGTGCTCCGGCGACAGTTTCCTAACAAAACAGGTCAAAGCTTTGGCGGCACAGAAGCTGGTCTGGGGAGGCTTCCCAAGCTCTTGGACCCAAAATGAGAGGGATGAGTACTCCTGCGCGGCTCATAGCCACCAGACACAACACGCAGCTAACGCGAGGCGGTGCCGTCAATAGGACTCGTAGGATGGCTCTTCACCCCACTGAGGTCGCCCGACCCAGTCCTTCGCAGTGCCTGGGTCATCGTCTCTACGTTGACCTCGCCAGGGATGCCCATGGGCGGGATAGACGGGGACATGGACAGACTCGTGGACACAGGGCTACCGAGGGGCTTCCTGCTAGGCGAGGTCTCCGTGCCCCTCAGCGACGCGGACTTGCTGTTCGGTGGAGAGGTGCCTGCTCCGCCGGTCGTCGAGGAGACGGGCGAGCGAATCGGGGACGGGGACCGATGATCTATGCCGCCCATAGAGGGGATGCTCGTGAGACCGGCGAGGTGGATCGATTCTCGTGACCCTGCCAGACCTCCGTGGCCATGGTGCTCCGCCTGTACGACGTCTGCGAAGCTGATGAAGCTCAGACGGCGCACGTCTGCGCTGTTGTCGGGGTTACCAGAGTTGCTGCCCGTGTCCATGGGGTCTGCCAGCGCCCTGAAATCGGCTGCGGACAGGCTGGCGGCGAGGTCATCCTGCCAGCTGGTCGATGTGTTGTCTGGGATCCCGGCCACGTTGACCGCAACAGCAGCAGGCTGGTGGTTGGCATGTGTGATGATTTCGACGGTATCAGGATCAAGATGATCATCGGTAATTGCCTCGGAGGAGGCGTTCAGGACAGGTGGGACGTGATCCTCCGTTATGATATGGCTCGGGATGGCGGGCGAGTTCGGGATCAGTACTGCTTCCTGGACGTCGCGCTCAAAGATCTGGCTACCGGCCGGCGAGGACAGCCTTGGTGAAGGGGAAGAGAGGCCGTGAGTCGGCGACGAGGGCATACCAGGGACAGGACTGTGGGTTCGGGCGGGTGAAGTCGTCGATCTCGGCTGCTTCGTGAGCCTGTTGGAGCTGGTGGCGGTGGTGGAGGTGGAGGCCGGGTCTGAGCGTGACGCTGCCTGTGCGGGTTCGTCTGCCTTCTTCTTGCCAATGCCGAATAGTCCTCGCACCTTGTTCTTCTTTGCAGGTCTGTCAGTCTCTGGTGTGGTAATATCGAGCCCAGCTGCTCTCTCGCGTACCTTGTCACCCTTCTGTGTCGACGCAGGCTCGAATGGTTCTGCTAATGCGGGCGGCTGGGCGGAGGCCCCGCTCTGCGGTTGTGCCGTACCGGCGAGACTCATTGTGGGATGTTATGTCTTTGGAATGTGCGGGTGTGATGACTCCAAATGTGGTCGTCTCTTGAATCGTCGGGAGATTTCGTTGGCGTTTGCAATGCCTGGGAAGACGGCCAAAGATGGGATAGACGGATGGATGGGGTGGATGGGTGTCTTTGGGGGTTCAGGAGCTAGGAGCTCGACGGGTGCGGAGCCTGCGAGATCAAACAGATATATGTCAATGAGATGTTATCTCCTGAGGATTGGCAACGATGCCGTCACAATTCCCACTTGACAGCGCGACAGGTGGAGTGACAGCTCTGACAAGTGATGGGGAGATAGGACTTGGGTTATCTAAGGGGGGGTGGTTGGAAAAAAACAAACCGGTCACGAGCGACGGGATCTGACGGGTGGCCGGTGATGAGAGAGGAGTCGGAACCCGGGTGCAACGAATAACAGAAACTCGTCTTCTTGATCACACCTACCTCAACAGGTCGCCCCTTGTTCTAGGCCCTTGATCCACTTGAGTCGGTCGCGAACCACGCGCACACACGAGACAAGGCGGAAGTGTCCTCTCTGGGTTGGACCTATGGTCTGGACGTGGGCAGGTCGAGAAAAAGTGAGCACGGAAACCGCTGACGAAAGTGAGCGCTATGCTGTTGTTGCCGGTGACTTGCGATGCAGCTTGGCAGCACTGATCCGTAACGGTCCAGGCTGTCCCTTCCTCGTAGTAGAAGTATACAGAGGTCAGTTGTCTGTGGCGCTTGGACGCAAATGTGTAATTATACAGTCTCCAAGGATCCTAGGTGCGTCCTGTCGAAATAATAAAGGAAAAGAGAAAGAAGAGAAAAATGCAGTAGCCTTTTCGTAATACAGAAATGTAGTACTGTATGCCGGTGGCACCTGGCTACAGGAGGGCTAGATCTTGCAGTTGCATGCAAGATTCCCAAGGCGCAGCAGCAGCAACGTGCAGGCGTAAATAGTACCGGCGGCAACGGATGCTGGCTGACTGACTGAAGCTGACTGGGGGGGGGGAGGGAGGAGTGGGACCTGACAGATATTGTGGGAACGTTGTAAGGAGCTGAGGATGGCGGGAGAGAAGCTCTCCTGGGGGTGGTTTTCTTCTTTTTTTGTATGTACAGTACGATGCGCCTGACTGGGAGTGGGATGAGGGGTCGCCAAGGCACAGGTCAAGCTAGGAACAGGTCAGGTCCCTGAAAGGTCTTGGAGGGCGGGACCTGAGGAAGAGGGGCAAGGCATGGGGGCACATGGAGGGAGGAACACGGTGTGCCTAGGGGCCCCCTATACGACAGGTGGGCTGGCGCGGGTAAACTTGGAGGACCGCCTGAAGATCCACCACGTCTCTTGCGATGACGAAGCGGCACGGTCGACGACCCAAACTTGTTTTGCATGATAATGACAGAAGGAAAACCTTACTCGACCTCTGACCAGGGACCAAGCACCAACACCTGACTGACCTAAAACAAGGGCTACAGTGTGTCATCTGGGCTTGGATAGAATTTTCTACCCCTCTTCGGTAATACTTGTCCACTAGACCCTGGTAGTTTATGCAAATGGCAACTCTCGATAAATCCTTCCTGCATGCGTATGAGGGAACCTATAACTATAATTATACCGTGTAGGAGGGATGGCGCTCGTAAGGCTACAGATTCATAGCAGTACTTGAGAACAGCCGGGAGGATCACTGCACGATTCCAAAGAAGAAGGAGAAAATATTGTCGTTGCAGATTTCCAAGGCAAAGCAGACGAGTTCGTGACGACGATGACGAAACTGGCTGCGAATGGCATGGCATCTTGGCAGTGTGCCCAAACTTTAACTGATCGTCCCCGCCAACCCCCGTTCTCAACCAACGTCCTCCTTTTGTCCTGCTGCTGCTGCTCCCTCCCAGCTTACACTTCCTGCAATGAAAATGCTACCTAGCGTTGCATGGGCCGGAGTCAGGCCCAGGGGAAAATGTGTGTCGCATAGAGCACATCAGCCGCAGATTTCAGGACCAGCCCAAGTACGCCATGTCATTCCTTGCCTACTACTTCGAGTGAAAAGTATTCTCCCATGTACCCCACCATAATGTTATTATTACCACCTGTGCCTGCGTCTACGGGGGGGGGGGGGTAGGGAAATGATAATGACTTATCTCTTATCAATGATTTTGTCCCCAAAAAAGATAACAAATCAATAGAAAGGAAGAACAAAAATTCATGTCGCGAAAGGGGAACAAAGGTTGCCTCCCGCGTCGTCACCGCGCTGCATGACATACACACCACACAGCCTCGGAAAGGGCTGGTTTATCTTTGGCGTCCCTGTTATTAGACACTCTCAGCCACAGCCCGCATACTACCTTATGCAGGCCATTGCTTGCCCTGGCGTGCATATGCAAGTCAGGGCGCTCAATTTGGTAGCCCGAGTGAGGTAGGGGAATGCGTTGTGTGCCTGACCAAAGTGCTGTATAGAAATTAGCGCCTATATTCCTTGTTTTCCTTGGTTCCGACTGGTATACAAACGAGCGCTTCGAGGAAACACTCCAGGAATACCATAGTATTCGCTAGAGGGCTGCGTAGCAACCGTGTATTTGGTCACCGCCCTCCCCCCCCGGCCCCCCGGCGCCCTTCTCGCCCTTCCAGATGCATGTCATCTGGATGTATATAATATGAATGCAACCGTCTAGATCCTCATGCAGTGTGTGCCCTACTGGCTACAATACAATACAATACAATCCAATCCAAGATGCCCTCGTTTGTCTCACCACGGCTTATTTCAGCGCGATTTGGGGGTTGAGCGAGGATGGAAAAGCTACTCTGACCCTCCCGCCGATCAGCACACCCGAATCCCGGGTGTCTGTGTCTATTCGTAGGTACGCATGTATGTTTGTACGTATGTATAGGTCTCATGTAGTTTTTCTGGGAGTGCATTTGTGTCCGACACGTAAAGGAAAAAAAAAAAAGAAAAAAAAAGAAAAAAAAAGAGGAAGGGAAGAAGATCGGCCTGCGCGAGACATTCTCTTCCGACGTTTTTTCTTTTTGAGGGGGCCGGGGGGGGGGGGCGAAGGAGGAGGCGGACAGGCACAACTGAAGATTTTCCCTTTTCCCTCCTCCTCTCAAACGGCACACAACATTCTGTAAAAGTCTCAGCATGCACGCAGGTTCGCAAATGATCGGTGTGCAAAGAAACCGACGTATCGCCCTTTCACCCTTGCAACAGCGGCCGCCGGGCTCTTTGCTCTTTTCTCTCGCTCTCTCTCTCTTTCAGTCATCTATCTATCTGCCGAAGCAGTCCGTTACTGGTGATACTGGTCAGCTCCCAATCTTAGACTATCAATGTGAGAGCCAGCGGAGCGGTCTGTCCGCCAAGCAGCCAGCCACGCAGCCACTTACGAACGTCAAACTGAAATCGTGTGACTCGCGAGAAGAGAGTGGGCAACAGAAAGAGAAGGGGGCAGAAGACAAAAGGAGGGAGTGATGAGTGAAGAAGCAGCGGTCAGTATGTCTCTGATAAGAAGCGCCAGTAGTAAACTTGTGGTCTCGGTTCTCCTGAAGCCCCCCGGTTCGCGAGCTGACCGAGAGAGTTTTCGTTCCGGTGAATGGGCTTGCCTCGAGCAAAGCAAGCCAAGGCCGAGACAAAGCATCGGGCTCAAGGCCAGTCTCACAATCACCAAAGATAGCTGTGTTCACGTATCCGAAACACTCCGCTCTACTCTGTACACAGAATCGAGGGGTACTTTATGCACAGCATGGACGATACGTATTGGTCAAGGGATGGATCAAGTCAAAAGGTATCAAGAACAATTCATTGAAAGATCCAACTTTGTGTGAATGACCCAGTGCCGTTCCTTTCCAACCAACCTTAGGCATGCCTTCAAGTGTCCACGATTGCCCTTAGACCACCGACCCACATCCATTCTCACCAGCAAAGCACGGGGAGAGAGAGAAAGAAAAAAAAGGGGAGGGGGGGGGGGTCAAATAAAAATGAATCACGCATGTCGCTGAGTCACTGGCTGCCGTGTTGACTGGAGTCAAAGCCCAGGCTCGTCATGAGGACCCCTCTCCCCGTTCCACTTTCCCTCCCCGCCTCCACAGGAGCCCTCCAGCCTCAACATCTGATCAACGACCACAATGAGACAAATCGCGTAAAGATCGTTGCTTGGGGACGAATGGGAAAGCAAGAAGGGGAAAACAGCGCCCCAACGGTAAACAAAAGTACCCAAACTACGAGTTTGCGAAGCATACAAGACACTGGATACTGCAGACCAAAAACCGACGGCCTCCTCAAGGAAGAAAAAAAAACAAGAAAAAAAGGTATACAAGACAAATCTACTCAGCTAATAATTGCCGAATCCAAAGGAGAAGAAAAAACAATGGAGTCTTCCCATACTATTACTCCCGTCCCGACAAGTTTTGTGGCCCATTAGACGCATAAACGCGAAGCGAAGTAATAGCGAAGGGAGGCCCTTTCAAAAGACAAGGAGGTATCTTGCGCGCATGAGGAGCCACATACCGCGACGCCGCAACGCCATAAACGCCCTCCCCTAGAAAGCATTTCCTCCCAGAATACCAAAATCTGCCATCCAGGCGATCAAGATCAGTGTACGTCCACTGCAGCTCTTAAAAGCCGCTTCGATGGGTGGCGAGGCGACAATCCTTTGTGCCCGAACTTGTCGTCGGCAGCACAGAGAAGTATCACTTAGTCTTTGTCCTGAAAAGCTCTACTTTCGCAATACAGCATCGTAGAAGCTCGCCACGCCGCTGATGAAAGCGCCGGTGAGGACACCCTTCCACCCGCCATAGATGGCCGAGTTAATGCGGGCAACGGACACGGGGTCGGCCCAGCCACCAAAGGTAGCACCCTGCTGGTAGACAACGTACGTGATGACGGCCTTGGCGATGCTGAAGGTCAACGGGTCGATGACAAAGTCGGGCTGGCCGGACTTGCGGCGGCCGGTGCTCTGGTGCGCAGCCGACAGATTGAAGTAGAAGCCGAAGAAGGCAGGAAGGATGATACTGGTGAAGGCCCAGAGCAGCGCCGGATTCCAGAACGAGCTCGTCAGCAGCAGGAACATG
This sequence comes from Cryphonectria nitschkei, assembly GCA_006503525.1. Classification (NCBI taxonomy): domain Eukaryota; kingdom Fungi; phylum Ascomycota; class Sordariomycetes; order Diaporthales; family Cryphonectriaceae; genus Cryphonectria; species Cryphonectria nitschkei. The sequence goes on from LAZJ01000036.1 coordinate 38,216, forward strand.
TCAGGTATCTCCACAGCATAGTCCGAAGTCCCGATAGCCTTGACAGCGGGGATGGTGAACGCGTAGCGGTCGGTCAAGATCTCCTTGCGCAGATAGTACAGCTCGAACGCGTTGATGCAGAACAGAATCGAGGTCACCGTGGACAGAGCATCACGCGCGTTGTATGTCGCCTCCTTGATTCCCGACTCCTCGTACAGGGTCGAGACGCGTTCACGCAGAGCGAGAGTGCGCTCATCGACGACGCGCGCGACGTCGGCCGGCGACGCGGGCAGCGGAATGCGCCGAGCGAGCGTCATCGGGCCTGGCGTGGCTGTGGAAGAACGGTGCTCGGAGTCATCACTAGTTCGATCAGGTTGTCAGAAGATTTCCCTTGTAATAATGCATGACAGCAGCGACGCGGTTGCGCGCGCGGAGAAAGGTCAAAGCAACAAGTCAGGCAGGCGACTAGACTTACTCGGCCAGAGCGGCAAGGGCTTGCTCAATGACCTTGGGTGGTTCGCCGGACTTGGATGTGTTTCTCCGCTTCTTGGGTTCACCTGCTGGCCCTTCCTTCTTGACGGGCGAGCCTATTGCTCGAGCACGCGACTGGTAGTACGGCACAGCCCTGGGGTGACTGCCATACAGGTTCTGGTGCTCGGCGAGGTGGTCTTGGAGCGCGACTTCGAGGTCGCTCTTTTTCAAGCCGTCCGTCCTGATGCGCCGAGACGCGTTAGCTGGAAAACTGGTCCAAAGATCTGCCCGAGGAAGGGCAAACATTTTGTGTGCCTGTGGGCCTGAAGACACGCGCGCCGACAACGCGATCTGTGTTGTCGCAAGCCGACGACGACGCGACGAGGTCAGAGCGCGAAAGGGAAACCCGCCGCGATCTCTTGATGATGATAACCATCGCCCACTTTCGTATATATCTTTGCAAAATTGCCACAGGAAGAAAGTATTTCGTGGGAACAAAATAGTGTACATACTCCTTGAAGTTGACCGCCTCAGCCAGTTCGAGGAGGTCGGACTTGCGCTGTCCCCGGAGGTAGCTGTTGGTGGTAGTCGCCATGATGTCAGTGTCAGAGGTGTACTGATAATCTGACTTTTAGGATGTATTTGTATGATTGTATAGACAATGTGTTTTGTTTTGATTTTTTTCCTTGATGGGGGGTGGTGCAGTAGAACCCTCTATCGCGATGTTGTCAATAGCATCAAAGCAAGACAGGACGGGGAATAGGTTGGGGTGTGGTGGGCGGGGGGAGTATCGGAGCAGTGAGCTGTGTTTATTGTTGATCTGGGCGTGTTGTTCTGTGAGCTGTCTCCGCAAATGTGCAGGTGCTAGGTGGGCTAGTGGGTCTACCCAAAGGAGCTTGGGCCACAAGCCAAGGTACCAAGGTACATTGAGGACAGGACCAGCTCCACATGCTTGGGATCATCCCCAACACATGCGTAAAATCGTGGAGGCTGGATTCACTCTGACACTTTCCAGTCCACTGGAATGCCCATCATCAGCATCATCAGCATCTGTCCCCAGATCATTAGAGCGGATTTGTCTCATATGTACATTCGATACTGTTTGTGTGCATTTGGCCAGACCCAATGACTTTCCGTACTGAGTATCAGTTGGCACAATTCTGAGCTCGAAAAGACATTTGAAAACCCATAGTCGAAATCCGCTCCAAATGAGACCCAATATCTGTCTGAACCCAAAGACACATTACATTCATTGTTCCTAAGACAACTAAGACAATAAGAATTCTGCATATTATGAATTGATTGATAGTATATCCATGATAGAATACACTGCCATGTGGTGGCCCTTGCTCCTTCGTCCTTTTTCCCCAAGCCAAGACAGAGGCTCTATATGTTTACATATCCACCAGTCCGACGAATTCCTCGTCCCCCTTCCTGACAAGCCTCACAGGCACCTTCAACTGCCCGTGCAGCTTCAGCGTCAACAACGAGCTGGCCTGCTTGACTGTCTCCCGCGCCTTCTTCCTCGCCTTTTCGTACAGGAATCTCTTCTCATCGTCTCCCATCTTTTCCACCTCCTCATCTGAGGCCCACTCGTCCACTGCCAGCTCAACGCTGTACCTCTGAAACAAGACCGCCAGTGCAGCAACCATCTCGACCTGTGCGATCCGTCGGCCTAGACACGACCTCGCACCGTCACTAAAGGGGATAAAGGACCCGCGCACCGGTCTGTACAGCTGTGCGCTGGTATCAGGACCTTTGAACCCACCAAAGTCCTCCTCTTCTTCCTGGTCGTGGTCGGCCGTGGTATGCAGTGACGGTCGGTACCACCTCTCGGGCACAAATTCGTCCAGGTCGTCCTTGGCATCAGCCTTGCCCGGCTTGGTTGGCCAGTACCGCGGATTCCGCTGCGCCCCAACGCTGTTCAGTATAATCGTCGTCCCCTGTGGCACAACATGCCGGTGGCCTGCAAGCACGATGCTCTGGCCTTGTCCATTAGGCTCCTTGGGAATATCAACAACGGAAGGCGTTAGTCGGAGGACCTCGTTCATGCACGCTGCGACGTTGCTCGCCATCAGCGCGTTGATGTTCCCCTCATACTCCCACTTGAGCGGGTCGCTATCCTTGCCTAGTAACCGCTCAACGTCCGCCTGCAGGGAACGTTGCGCAGCTGGGTTGTTGGCGAGCTCGACGAGGGCGAAGTGCAGAGTGTTCGCGGTAGTCTCGTGTCCTGCGACGAGAATAACGAACGAGTTGCCGAAGATGTCCGAGTCCGAAAGCGGAGAGCCCCCCTCGCCGCCTTTACCGTTGACAGCCTTCATCTGTTGACTCTTTCTACCGTATTTCGCGCGAACCATCTGGCCCATGATGTCCATGCCTCGGTCCTCCCAGTTGTCGCCCTCACGCTGCGCATCCTCGATCTTGTTCTGTAGAAACTCCGTCATGTACATTTCGTAGTTCCAGCGCGCATCTGCGGCCGATCTCGCCGCTTTGAAAGGGACAGCCTTTAAAAGCCAAGGAGGCAGGATGAGGAGCAGCAGGATCCTCTCCAGCACGGTGGCCAGTGAGTCCGCAAAGGTCATCGAGTGGCCTTCCGGCGGCTCCAGGCTGGCGTACTGCTTGCTCCTCTGGTCCATATCCGCGGGCATTTTTTGGCCCGGCCAGAGCAACCGCAGCCCGAAACCCACATGCGTAATGATATTCAGTGCGAGCGTCATTGTATCATGCTCCAAAGAATTGATAGTGCCGCTGCTCGCTCTCGTTTCTGCTCGTGCCTCCTCGTCCGCAATACTACCCATCCAAAATGCGATCATCCCTTGTGTCTGCTTGATGGACTCGACAAAGATGTGGGCGGCATTCCTCTCGTTGAAACTTGCCGAGACCCCCTTGCGGTGCATCTTCCACTCCGGGCCCTCGGTGGAGATCATGTTCCTTCCGAAGATGGCCAGCAACTCATAGTTGGAGGTCTGCTTAGGGAAAGCCTCCCGCCGGGCGGTGACCTGGGAGATAGCCTCCGCGTCGCAAGTGTACAAGATGATGCCTTGCGGGGAAACGACCAGAAAGGTATCACCAAGACGGTCCCAGGGCCCACGCAGGTAGCGAAATGACCAGTCTGGTTGCAGGATGCTGCAAGGATGACGAGCAAGTCAGTTAGTATGCATATACGTGCGCACTTTAGGAACAGGGTGTTTGGGCGTACTCGAGCCATTGCTCCCAACAGGATTTCGGCAGGAGCTTGATGAGCGGTGTCCACAGCCCCGATGTTAACTGCCACGGGAAGCTGAACGGCGACGTAGCTACACATAAACCCAACCCCATGTTAGCACGAAACGTTCATTTGTCCATGAAGAATATCTATCTCTCTTCCTACTTACGCACTACGAGATACGGAAGTCCTGAACGCCGAGCAGCAGCCAGATTCGACCGTAACCCCTGGATGTAGTAGAACGCGCCATAGGCAAGCAAGCTTCCCAGGATGACGAGCGCTGAGGTCGATGGCATCACGAACCGCAAGAAATGATCGGCGTGAAAGAGTGTCCTCGCAGTGGAAAGGTAGGTCAATGGTGTACAGCAACTGTTGTATGAGGCTATTCGTCCATAGAAAGAAAAGTAATCGAGGAAAGTAATTACCACGAACTTCACATGCGCAGCTCGGCCCGATTCATACCCAGATTGGCCAATTCTTGAGGGATGATTTGTTTTTGTTTTCTTTTTTGGGGGTTTTCTTTTCTTCAAGGGGTGTACCATTTGCACACGAAAGCACTGAAAGGTTAGCTGCAAAGCGAACCTCAATCTTTGACGTCAAGTGGAAGGTGGCGCCTACTGAAGGAACTTGTCTCAGTCGGGGAACCCATGTTTCGAATCTCGTACAACCCCTTCAGGGTGGAGCACAGCGGGCCCCAGCGCCCAATTGTCTTCTACAGCACCACGCTAAGGTCAACGGATGAAGCCACAGCCGGGCTGGCAAGATGGTAAAAAGGTCACTCCTCATCAAACATTTCCCATCGAAATTTTGTCACTGGTTGTTCGCCATGATAAGCAGGGTCCCCACGTTGGTGAGGGCGTCGAAGGGCAGAGCGACGAACGGCACGTCATGTGGGCGTCGCGGCCTGAACTTCTTTTTTCTTTCATTCTTTCCTCCCACAGTGGCTTTGGCTCCTTACGCCCACTGAAACGGCCCCACGATGCAACGCGAGTGCCCTGCTACAACCCCCCTCAAGCCTCCTTCCTGTCCCCTGAACTGGCGCTGGAAGAATTACACTAGTCGTCTTAAGTCCCCTCCTCACTGCTGCGGGAGTTTTGTGGTCTTGTGTACGTTTGCTGCCTTGAAGCTCGTCGCAGACGAGGCTATCCTCGAGCCCGCCATCCTCACAAAGGCTCTGCAAGCTCGTCATCTGTGACCCCAGATCATTCCCGCCATTCAGAAGTAAAGGGAGCTGAATCCCTGGCTGTGACGGTGATTACCTGAACTGCCTGTCTTTTTTTCTTTTTGAGCCCCACCTGTCCAGAGACAAGATCTCCACTGCGGTGCGACCCGAGCGGGAGAGTTTATTTCGACGTCGTCATCGTAGGGTAGAAGAGGACTGAAGATGCTTTCGATGCCTTTCCTTTGGAGAAAGATTCAAGTTTATAAACGAGCAGATATTTCTAGAACGGCATCTCCTTTGAGCTTGGCCTGCCCCCCCCCTCCTTTCCTTTTTCCCCTTTTTCTGCCCCTATTGCCAGTGTTGTAGCTGTCAAGTCAAGTCGAGGTCGAGGTCAGGTCAGGTCAGGTCAAGGTCAAGGTCAATGTCAAGTTAAGTCAAGTCAAAGCTTCCAACCTACTCTTTTATTATAGCCCTATCCCTTTACAATACTCATGTCTCCCAGGTCGATTTTGATTTGTTGCCTATGTATGCTTTAGCAATTTATCAGGCGGGGCGATTCTGTCAAGTTATTGGATCTACTTAATCTGCAAGGAGGGGCTGTTAGAGTCACTGAACTAGCTAGCTGGCACAGAGCTGAGGATATACATATAGAATACTTTTGCCTATTGTAGGTTGTCAATAGATGATTTTTCCCATATAAAAAAGAATTGGTCTTTTGCCTGACTTTGGCAGGTGGAGAAGCGTCCTCCTTGCCTATGCAAACATCACTCAAAATGCAATGCAATACAACACAAGGCACATCCACCATTCAAGCAAAGTTTCAAAAACCAAAGTCCTTGATTAGTGAGTGGGTTTTATCCTTTTGTTAGAGAAGCACTGTATTTCACAAAAGCTAAAGTAGGGGTTATGAGGGGTCCCTCACTCCCTTCTTTGCCCCTCGTGCCTTCAGCCTTGTCTACTCGATTAATTTAATTATAAAAAAACATGTACTGCCAGCCAAACCAAATGAACCAGACCAGATCCATGACCAATGGTATCTTTGGGGTGTAATTACTGTCTGACTGGAGCTGGTTCTTCCTTTTTCTGCCCTCCATTTGCCGAATCCTGAACGCCAGGGTAATTCTGCAACTGTGTAGAAAAGTTCACAGGTCAGCACCAGACAAGACCTGTGCTGCATGAGTCATATCTCATACCTTTTTCGTTCTCTTCCTTCTCCTTTTGCTCGCCACTGATGCATTGTGACTGAGCTACAGAGGCTTGCTAGACATGGAGGATTCTTGAAAGCCCCAAAGCGACGTGAAAACTGCTATCTGCCAGAGCTTACAGCTTCCAAGGTTCAGCCAAGGACTTCAATAGTACCTTTCATGTCAACATCATCTTCCTCAGTCTTCTCAGCTTCCTGCCCAAGATTCTCATCATCGAGCAGGTCCAGCAGATGACCATGAACCTTGGTTTTGGCACCAGAGTTGTTGTGGTTGCTTCCACGAAGCTCCGCAAAGACTGAACTCTTAGCGCTCGCCATCGCCTGACAGATGACGTTCCAGTGGAGAGAATGGTGGAGGTTTACGCCAGGAGGGAGCGTGTTCGGGTCGATACCGCGGTCCTCAAGCTCTTGGCGGAAGAGAGCATTGAATCGGGCTTTCAAAACCGGGTTGTCGTGCTAAAACACACGCGGTGCCTGAAAGCCGTTATGCTGCTGTCCACCCTGGTACATCTGGTGCTGCGGGCCCATGTTGTTCATGGATGGGAGCATACCCTGCTGGCCATTGACGGCAGACATGTGGGGAGGGCCGACTGGCTGCTGCTGGTGGTGCTGCTGGTGGACGGAGGGGGTGCTCTGGACGCGGGAGTGCTGCCCACGAGGACCGGTCCAGTCGGGCTGGTAGTAGGATCCAAAGAGGTTCTCCTGGCCGTCGCGAGGGCTCATACCATAAGGGTTGCCATACCCCTGAGGGGTGGGGGCACCGTACCCGTAAGCCTGAGGGCCCTGGCCGTGGCCCATGTTCAGGTTGCCGAACACATCTTGTTGCTGCTGCTGGTAGCCGTTGCTGGGCTGGGCAGGGAAGCGGAATTCGGTGTTGCCGTACTCGTTCGTGCGCAGACCAGGGTTCTCCGACATGCTTCTAGCATGCATGTGAGGGCGACCTTGGGGTGCATAAGGCGACTGCTGCTGGATAGCGTTGTGATCCAGGTTGGGCACTGCACCACTGCGCTGGTGGACCGGCTGCGGGAGGACCGAGTTGCTGCTGTAGCCACCGTTCCAGTAGCTATGGTCTGCCTGGTTCTCGGCGATGGTCGCAAAGGCATTGTTCTGCGGGAACTGGTACGAGTAAGGCTGCGGCTGCGTCATGCCCATGACAGGGCGATGGGGTAGGTTCTGCATGCTTAGGCTGTAGGGTCCAGATCGCATGCGCTTGTTGTCCTGGGCGAACATGCCGATGCGGGACGAGTTGCTGTAGGCGCCCATGGCAGGAGGAGTGCGATAGGCCTCGCTCTGGGTCTTGCGGTGGCCACCGGCACTGCTGCTACGGCGGACCGTGGTCCGAGGACGGGACTCGTTGCCGTCAGTGGTGATCTCTGGCAGGATCTCAATGTCTGGAATCTGGGTGATTTCGCCGTTGGTCATGTGGACCTTGATTTCCTCCACAATCTCGAGCATGCGAGGAGTGTCGTAGTCCTGGTTAAGACGGGGTTGAAGCCAGATGGGGATGGCAGTACCAACACTGCCGAGGCTCGGGTCGTCATCCTCCTCTTCAGCATAGCGACGCTTACGAGACTCAGTGTCTTGAAGGCGCTTTGCTTCACGCTTCCTAGCCTGGAGAGTCCAGTGCTTCAGGACACCAGCACCCCGTCGGTTGCACTTGACATTGTCATCAGACCACTCCTGAACCTTTGTGACTTGCAGGAGTACCAGGTCGACCTGGCGCAGTGCGTAGTCTGTAGCATTGCGATAGCGAGATCTCTGGTAGTGCTTGCGGCAGTAGTGGACCCAGATGTGGGCAGGAATTGACTTGGTGCAAAGCTTGTTGCGGCCAAAGATGTGTGAAATGGCCTTGCGCAATGAGGAGCCTGTAGTGCATGGGTGGACAAACATGCACTTGGGCTGTTCAGGCTCAGCATCGAGGGCAGCCTCAGACTGGGTAGTCTGGTCAGTGCTAACGGCAATATTGTCCTCATTCTGAGAGTTGTCGCCCTGGGTAGGGGACTTGGGAGGGGTAGGCTCAGCCATTGGGCCAAAGGATGGGTAATGAGGTCGGTTTAGAGAGTTCAGAGAGGGGAAGTCGGGTGCTGACACAGTCCGCTTGTGTATTCTTGCAGAGATTCCTGTGGGGGAATCTGGATGGAGGAATGTGCTCCTCTTGGACTCGGTTGGACTGTTGGTCGATCTGGTCAGCTGGATTTCCCCAAGTTTGATGGCGGCAGCGGTTCTTGGTTTGTTCTTGAGGATGGAAAAGATGTGGGTGGGAAAGAGTTCAGGCTCGCTGGTCTGAAATAGTTGAGCCTACTTAGGCAGTGCAGCAGTGAAGCAGATGGCTGGTGACTGTGATCTGAGGGCTAGTGGCAGTTCCATAGACTGACTATGCGTTTCCATCCAGTCACGCGTCCCTAGAATCACACAGAAGCTTGACCCCAACAATAGAACTCCAAGGTAATCAGGTGGATGTGGCAACAGGTGGAGAATTGTGTCCACTGTCAATGCAGGCAGCTGGCAAGACAATTGAGACAATAACACTACTGGACACCTTCTCACTCTCTGACAATGAAGGCCCAGTGACACACTCTCATTGCGAGACTCGGGTTCGTAGAGATTTATGGAGGAAAACACGACATGTACGGGATGTAGACGGATCAGTATGGTTTGGCACGTACCTTGCGCTTCCAGTGAGTCCTCTGTTTCTCATCATCATCATAGCGTCTGAAGGTGACCTGGCGCGATGTGAAGTCATCGGGCTCTCGCTATCAGACATGTATGGGGAAACATCGTCCAGGCCCGGCCTTCGAGGAGAAGGGGGCTCGATTTCCACCACAGGAGAGCAGGTCATGCCTGAGTCCGGTACAGAGGTCCTTCTTTCTGTGGGTGTCGAGTCTGAGCCAAATGTGCTGAGAGGCTGGTACTCACTGACGGTCGATAGTGAGGAGATCCTAGAATGCGATCTAGAGTGGCATGATGCGCCGGAGGATATGGTCGTATAAGACGAGAGGCTGCTGCGACTGTCTGAGAATTTATGTTTCGGCGAACTCGGACTTGTCGAACCAGCGCCTTCTGCCGGTAGTGCGTCGAAATTAGTATTGATTGAAGGTCGCGATGCTGCTGAAGTCTGCGCACTCTTGACATTCAGCGTCAACGGTAGAGAGTAGCCGCCGGCATCCCATGGCGTCCTGTTGCGGTTGGGCAAGCGCGAATCACTGGACGTCCTCATCGGTCCCGCTCTCTCCTGTGTTTGATACACGGCCATACTGCCATCTCCGGATTGGTCGATGGGGAGTCTCCCACCCGCGGCTTGCGCAGCCGCAGAGGAATTCAAAAGCGACGTGACGTTCATTTGGCCACTCGTCTCACAAATATCTGTCGGATGTATGAGCCTATGTCACTTTGCGCTGATACCACCACCATCCAGCCTCCACCAGTAAGAGTGAGAGGGAGGACTAACACAGCCGGGGCACGCACCTCAAGTATACTGGTCTTTTGTAGTCACCTAGTCAGGTGAGTAACAAATTGGGCGCAGCAAACTTGTTTCCAAGTCCTGCTTGCTGACTTTCTGCGTTCGAGGAGCACTCCTTGGGAACGAGACCTCTTGCGGCTTTCCGGGCAGCCAGCTGTCTTATGAAGAAAACCACAAATAAATCCCCGCAACACCAAGACCTGATCCTAAGATCGGGTCGCCGAGGAGGATCCACCCGCCGATCAGCGAACAAACAATCTTGTATACCGACAAAGTCGTACGAGGGTCTCCGCAAAAGATGATGTCGTCGATCCCACTTCGAACGTCCTTAGAGGGAAGGCCGGCAGCAAGCAAGCACTAAGCACTCATCGAGGGCCACGGAATCTGTCGGGAAGTGTTTGTCCGTAGGGTGACCAACTCGTCCGTGGTCGAATGTTTCGCAGATTGACCAGCAGCCAGCGAAATGACAACAAAATAGGGTCTGACAGTGGCGTAGTGGTGGTGATGATCGTCGTCGTTATCCTCCCTATGAAGGGTCTGAGATCCGAGGCGTGGAGATGGGTGACGGCTGGGGTGAGGATGACGACCGTGACGACAATTCGGTGGGTTAATCCGATGACACGAATGAACAATGAAAAAAAAACGTGGCGAGTCCCGCTCGAAGGGGCCCGACTGATAAAAGATGGGATTGCTCGATGCTTTGTATCTCAGCTCGGGGCAGGGGTGAGCAACGCAAAATAAGGTTGTCGAAATCCGGAGAACAGCACCAACGTTTGAGTCGCACTGACCGTCTCGACGTAGATTGAAACACCCGAAACACCACTGACCCAGTAACTTATAGAGACCAAGAACTGGTCATCCAGAATGGCAGGTCAAGAGCACACACATGTGGCTTGTCCCAGTTGAATCGGATCTCCACCGAGCCGAAAGAAACGAGCATCAACCTCCTGTCCTGGTAAGTGGCACTGGTGCGTTTTTGAGACGGAAAGTTCTGAGTTGGGACGACGAGTCTGGTGCCGAGCCAAAGAGGTTCCTTCCAAATGGAAAGTTACTACAACAAGCGACCTTGGACGAGATAAGAATCGGTCGACAAGACAGCCGGTCCGGGTTCAGAAGAGATGGTCTGAGATCAAGGAACCCAGGATGTAATGATCGTGGGAATCTCGACTAAATGATGGACGTATGATTCTGGCGAGGCATCACCATGAGAAGGAAGTTCTGGTCAAGGGTCAGTCCAAGACCTGTGTAGCAGAGAATATAGTGAGGACGGAGGTCCGTGGACAAACAATAGTGCCAGGAGATCAAGAAGGACGTGAGGAAAAGGAAGGGGGAAAAAGAACAAGGACGGTGCTAACGACGCATGAATTGAGGGGTTTCGGTAGCGTGGCTGTGAAGGAGATCTGTGATCTGAGGCCGAGGATATGGTTATCCGGGGAACATGAGGGAGTCTAGTTCATGAGCGCGGGCGCAAGTGACGAGGCCCTGGACCACTTACCCCTGAAAAGTCAAGACAAGGCGTCTGGTGTAGCGAATCGAAGAGGGAAGGGGGAGGCCAGCTCGGGCGATGCAAGAGCAATACCAGATTCCACGACAGGACAACAAATCGACAAGAGCAAAAGAGACTGAGAAAGAGAGAGCGAGAGGAGATTGTGAAGGGGCCAACTTTCCAATTGCGGCAGAGCAAAGCAAAGCGCCATCTTTGCATTGACTGAAGCGTCTAGAGAACGTGTCTAGACTTCTCCACTGAGGAGGTTTTGGCCGGGGCTTGAGCGCCCGCACCTCACAAGGCGAAGTGGTCCCTCATTCTCGATCACGGATGGATGGATGGAGTGGATGGTGCTGCTCTGGGATGGATGGGTGTAGGTGATACACGTCCTTCGGTTCTCTCTGACGTTAGTGCATCCACTTGCCAGCGCCGTTTTGGAATCACATCCCTGTGCATCAGATTGGTTCTGTTGTCCACCGCGTCAGATGATCGTCTGAACTCAAATGATCCACACTGGGGGAGGTTGTCCTGGCCGCATCGAGCACAAGATGTTTTCTGCGTTGCGAAAAAAGAGCCCCTGCTCTGTCGATGGGGCCCCATTCGAGGGCAGCGTGGGCAGATACATCATGTTGAGGCGCAGCAGCAAGGGGTGTTTGGGGGGGGGGGGGCGGCAACATGTATGTTATAACCCTGGTCCGTTCTTGAAACCGCTGTTCAGGGCAGGATGCGTCGACCGAGAGTCCATTCTGGTTGTACTTGTGTGAGAGAGGAGTTGGCTTTCGGAACTTATTTGCCGGCTCTTTGCTAGGTAGCCAACCTGCAAGATGAAGCCTAGCATTCCCCATAGGGTTGTGCGGCAGACCTCTGCTGGTCCCCAGGAATGATGCCAGCAGTCCCTTGGCCGATGCCGGGTCATCGAACAGGTTGTTCACGCAACCCTGGGATCTGAAGCGGTTCCAAGGGCACGCGTTGTCACATTGAGCACCTTTGTCATGAGTACCAGAAGAGCTTTCTGTGTAACACGTGCCGTGGACATCCGAAATACAGATGAAGGGCGTACGCAGAATCGGATGTCCTGCTTGCTAATGGCAGGGAAGAAGCAGTCAGGCCCGACAACAAGCCCATGGAATCGGGATGCGAGTGAGTGGGGCGCCTTTTTTTCCTTCTTTTTTTCTCTTCCTCCCAGGTTTGGTTAAGGTATCGATCAACTGCAGCGTCAGTGCGGTGGCTACCCTCAAAAGCGGCCCGACCGCCCATACTGTGTGCTTCCACGGTATGGATTGCAGGTTCAATGCCAGGACCTGCATGATAGCTGCCGAACCTCTAGGTGGACAGCCAAGTACAATCCCAAGTAAAATTTCCCGATTCGTCTTGGACCATTGTGCTTCGGAATCTGGTCTCGTGTGCCGTTGCTGAGAGCGTGGGATCACTGGGTGCATTAGAGATCTACTGGGTTGAAGAGCAGATTCTTGTTCAAGAGACATGGTCAACGGGACGTAGACCGGAAAGGAAAACCGTGGCTGTGAAAACGCGCTTGCTTGGTGCATAGTACGTCCATCAGCATTCTGCTGTGCTGTACAGCGGTCCATTAACACGACGGGCCAGGCTGTAAGCTGATTATGCGACAAGGCTGGTCGGTACGCTTCTCCGGTGATGCAGGACACGCGGCTAACTGTGGCGTAGTGCCTCATATGTTCATAACATAAATCTTGTGTGGGGGAACAGAGCAACTACTGCGGTGCAATGGTATATCCTCTTCTTCGCAGGGGGCCAGCTCTGCGTCCGTACAATCGCAGCGCTAGGACGGAAAGGTCACTTCTCCGGGTCAGTCGACTCGAGACGCGCTGAGCCCGCAGCCTCGTAGCGTTACATCTGCCACCGAGGCCCTGGGAACGGTAAGATATAATGCCGTAACCTGGACGTGACCCGCTGAAGAAGTCTCGGAAATGACAGCGGCCGTCATGCCGTCACGCCCGCAATTTCTAGTGCACGGGGTTGTTGGTGTGCGCTTTCGTCGGGCGCAACAAAGGGTTGAACCCGAGAAGTGCTGAACGGTACGGCGTCAACTTTGCCAACAGGGCAGACATGGGATGTTGTCAAGGGTCTGAGGTGTGCTGTCATGCGATTGGCCAGACAATCTTTGCCTGATGTTTCAGGAGATCTGAGGCAGCTGGGGTGGGATGCCTGGAGGTCGTCGGAAGAAGGAGAAGAGAAGAGGAGAAGCACATAGGCACACGACTGGGGAGCGAATGCCGACATGGAGAGGGGGGGATGGTTGGTTTGAAGATGGGTAGCGCCAGCGCAAGGAAGCGTTGTCCTGGGAGGGGACCTCAAAAAGATGGTGCCCGGGATCCAGGGTGCCAGGGTCAGGGGCGGCGGTAGCAACGGTTTTGACTAGGTCGCCGGGGATGCTGAAGAGGTTTTTGTTGGTGTACAGCCATGGATGGGGGTGCCGTCCTGCCTGAACCAGCGTTCATGAAAGCCATTACCATCAAACTGCAGCCACTGCGCCAGCAGCGCTCCCACGCCCACGCCCGCCCGCAATGCAATGCAGCCTTTGTGGGCGTGCATGAGCTCGTAATATCGTACTGCGGGTTAGGACTGCTTGGCTGGCTGTAGTGTGCGCTGGAGTAGGTTCCAGGTGGGGAACTTGATATTCAGATGGTGTTTCAGCCGGAGTTACGGAAAATCTCCTCGAAAGATGTCACCTTGTCCAATTCGACTTGTCATATTGTTCAAGGTCGTGCTGCCGCCGCTCCAGCTTTTGACTGGTGCACGCACAGTACATGCCAGACGAGGGGATACGATGTCCAACTGCCTCAGTGCCTCGAACGTGGCCGTCTAGATGCATGACGAACAGGGAGACAAAGCCAACGGACATTTGGGTTCTCTTGACACACAACAATGGTCCCTGCAGGAGGAGACGCCGTCGTTGAAAGAAGCCCATGGTGGCCGACGATGACCGTGATCTGGCGATTGGGTGCCGTTCTCATTGAGCTGTCATCAGGGGGGGGGACCAACCTGGGACGAGAACCAGAAAAAGAAGATCGACCATGATCAATACGACTGGCTGCTACTGCATACAGTAGTATTATGATAGTTGCGTGATGCCGCCTTGGCGGCGAACAAGGCAGACACGACAGGGTTCGTCAAGCAGTAGCAGCCTGTCTGATGATATCTCCACATCATTTGACATGTTGCAGATCGAGCCTCGGGGCCGAAGCCTGGCCAAGCCAGTCAAAAGTTATGGCTGTCCCCGTCTGTCTATTGCCCGACTATGTGGGGGCAGGTTTTGCAAAAATCAGTTGGCAGTCTCATGTAGATAGCTTCACCATTTTTTGGGATGTGTATCATCGACCAATGGTGGCTTCGATCGATCACAACAGTCTGATCAGCAAAATAGACTTTTGTCAGATGTGTCGTAGGAACATGATGGAAGCTTAGCAGGAGATCGGACCCAGGATTGGGTCGAGATGTAAAGAACAGACCTCAAGAAATTTCGGCATCCCCCGTGTGTGGACGGGGGATGGTGACAGGTGGGAGAAGCAAAACGGGCCAGAAAGGGAACTCGAGACAAAGAGGACTAAAATTAGCCAGCCCACTGTACAAGAGAGGGGCACTTTCCTTCTGGGGCCCAAGGATTGCTGTTTGTACCATAGTAGTGCTTGGAAGACGGGGAAAGGAGTACTTTCCACGCTGGAACCGTGCACCCTAGCGTCTGGCCCAGCTATCGAGAGGCTCTTGCCTCCGTAGTTGTAGTACCTTGCAAGCCTGGCGGGGGAATACACCTCGAGCCCCCTCCTTCATTTTGACTTTTGGCACCTGTCGAACCAAATCTGTAGCCTACCAGATGCTTCATCCCACCTCAAACAGCCGGCTCTGCTGTGCTCCGTATTCCATATTATCCCGCACCTTAATATCATGTCCGTCCATCTTGGCATTGACCTGGTCCAACCCTGTTACGGCTGCAAGTAGTCCTCGTGTCCGCCATTTCCAGCTACTAGGCCTCTCCCTCCCGATCTTGTTCCGCCCAACCAATCGACCCATATTATCGTCCCTTTTTCCTTCTGATAACTCTCTAGACATCCGGTCGTGCTACTACAAACGTCACAAACTCGGAGGACCACAGAGACTCACTTGAAAGTGGAGACTGCCAGTCCGGAAATTGGACCATTGGAATTTCGGGAAGCTACTGCGGTACAGTGCAGTGCAGTGCAGTGCCCACAAAGCAGCGTACCCCCCTTCCCTGCCTGCTACCTGGTAGACATCATGAGATGACCACATTGGAAGTTCTGTACCGTCTATGCGCCTAGAGAATAAAGGCGTTCGGACCAGATGAGGCTGATGACCTGCAGCAGGCGCCGCGATCCGGGTTTCATCTGAACTCTGCCTCCTAAGCCTCAAGTACCTAACTTGGTCCTCCGGCTCCGACAATCACTACGAACCAGCAGCACCTTCTCTTTCACCCAGACGTACCACGGGCCAGTGCCTAAAGGACACGAAGACCTAGCTTCGTCCCCCGCAGCAGCCACAATAATACAGTAGATCCTGGATGCTTGTTCTGGAGCTCGAGCATCAGGGCAGTGTTTTCGGTTCCAGCCCGATCGATCGTGTCCCTTTGACGCAAACCATTCTCATCCGTGCACTCGGATTGAGGTGGTTCGTATCAGACCGGGGTAGCCAGAATAGAGACGATCGACCGGCTGGCTCTCCGTGAAATCCTCAATGCAGAGCCAATCGCGTGTTAGCATTTTGCTGGGTTCAGCCCACCACAGGCGTCCCGTTCCTGGCCCGCCCGCGGGCTCCCGTGCTCTTTGTACGCATCTAGGTTCCAAACTGATCTTCGAGGGACCAGACACTGCCATTCTCTGGGGCGCGACGTCTTGTCAGGTGAGATCTCGCCGAATCCAGTATGAATCCCATGCAGATCATTCTGGCTTGGAGCCGCTGACATGTGGCATCCGATGCAGGCTGTCGTCTATCAAACTCGTTCGGAGGGAAGTCCCATCTTCGTTGTCCTATCGCATCTCCAGGCATTCCCCAACTGCGGCTGTGCGCGCCTGGGGGCCCTCTGTTTGTTGCAGGCTCACCGAGTGGCTCAATTGGAATCACTAATCTCTTCTTCGTTTTCTCGAAACCCAACATCATCAGTCACACTTGTCAGATTTTCAGATTTCCTCAACAGCTTGGCGAGATCTGCAAACCGTCCTCAAAACAGCAATGCAAGTTTGTGCTAGATGTGCCTGAAGAGACTGCTGCGCCATGACCCCGGCACCCTAAATCCATTAGTGAGTCGAGAAAGGCTCTGTGCGTTTCATTGCATACGATTAAGCTTCACTTGTGGTCCGAACACTACCCCACTGTCCGGGCCACTGCAAGAGTTACGATTGGTTGCTCAGATGGGCTCCAGTTCCTCTGCGTCGCTCCCCTCTCCCTGTTCTGTTCTTCGAGAGGCATGTCAAGATCAGACCTAAACTGCCGTTCCAGCTTCTAGCAACGGCGGGAAACTCTTGCACCACGGGAAGTCCAGTGTTAGGCAAGGCGGGCTGACAAACTGTTTCGCGTCTGCTCCAGACAAGTATCTGATGCGATATGAGCTCGCTCATTTTCATACAAGATCACACAATCGTACGGCTTGTCTAAAGTGACAATGCCAGGCCGGAGTCCGGATGTCTTCTTGGTGCAACAATGGTTCCGTTTCCAGGGCAGCCGCTGAAACCAAACACTGGTCCGGGCTCACAAGGTCTGTGAGCTTTACTACACAATTTTCACTGACGAATCTGGGCTCGCAAGATATCACTCTACACTGCACTGGGCAGCTTTTGGAGTTCTGACGCTGAAGTCTTCACAGGAGAGGCAAGACAGGTGCGCTCACAAGTCTTCACCAAAATGACTCTACTATTCAGCGGCATTCCAGACTTACAGCCTGCTTGACACTATTGTGTATTCATGACAGATCAAAGCTTAGTGCCTTAGTTCACTTGAGCTCAGCGTTGTCTGCACACTCCAGCTTCAAGACAAAATCATACGGATGTGCGCAAGAATGTATGTTCAGCTGATCAGGACTTAGCACTCAGCCGACCTTCCATCCGAGGAACCAAGAGCTTGGCATTGGTGTCTTCGTTGACAAGGTCAACCTGCCGTCTGTACATTCACGATTCTGACTGGCCGGAGCCAGTGGTCCTGCACTGAAGTTCAAGTGGAGGAGAAGCAGCGATCTTCTGGGGTTCCTCCGTTCTCAGATTATCGCCACAAGTGTACCAACCCATCAATTGATGGCTAGCTCGAAGTCTGAACCTTGTTTCTGAAGACATCTGGTGTTAGCCAACAGGACGATGTGCTCGGAGGCCTTCTCGACGTACCTGAAGCTCAAAGTACCACAGATACCTCATAACATAGCATATATCGGAGAACACTGCTGTAATGGACGTATTGGAATGAAGACTTCCCCTCAGTCTCGTCGCTCTCGAAACGCTCTGCATCCAGGAAAGCAATCATTGACACGGTATGTAGTTCATAGGAGGTAGCGGTGAAACGATGAGGTCCCTTGAAACAATCGAATACGAACTCGGTCGGTGTTCTCAGCAGATGATTTTACTCCTTGGCCCACGTATCATGGCCCCTTTGGCAGGTCAGTGAGCGCTAATTCCAGTGGAGTGTCCAATCATGTACCCAAGGCTAGTAGCTGTCGAAGAAATGGTGCGGTACCGGGCTGTATGGTACTGCTTCGTGATGGAAACACGCATGGACCTAGAGGAGGTCATTCAAAATCAAATCCTTGAGCAGGACTAATTATTATTATGCGCTATTCGGCCATGAGGCGACTTTTGAACTCACACACGACCAGGGGACAAGATGTCCCGAGTTTGTTCTGAAAGCAGGCAGCTCTGGGATAGAAATCAGATTTGCCAAGGCGATGCCAGGCTCATCTGAAGCCATCTCGTCTTTTCCTCTCACAGCCAGATTGGTCTGAACTCAGTTGAAATCGTCGAGACTACTAGCTCGCTGAATACACGTCGTTTGACTTTTCTCGTTCATTACAATTAGGGACGGTTTGCACGTGCAGGTGGAAAGCTTGGTCAAGATTGGTCAAATGCACAGTCACTATTTGTGCTGGGCATTGATATAGTCTTGTGTTTGTTCTTCTTTTTCTTGTTATTGTTCTAAATAGCATAAGCTACTACGAATTGGACAGCCAAAGGCGTTCGTGCCCTTCAAATTCAGGTATTCATCGTCGTCTAACCTCAACCTGCAACTTGCGCATGACAGCGCCCTCGGTCTCCACCATCGGAAGGAGAAGTCCACATCAATACTTAGGTCCAGAAAACTCTATCCAGAAGGCAGTAGCCAACCTCGCCGATAATCCATGATCCCGAGATACAGACAGGACAAGAGGGAGGTGGGTTCACAGCCTCAGAACTTCCAGATACTCGCAAGTGCTCGAGGACACCGAGATTTGCAGAGAGAAGATGATACAACCTGTACAAAGAGTCTCTGATAGTGTGCCGTCAACGTGCTCCAACCGGGAGCAGCAATGTATAATTGTATAAAGCCAGCCGCTGTTGGTATTACGGCATGCTCTTTGATTACTGTCGCCATGCAGAGCGGGCGTACACAACAAAGATAAGATGCGGTGAGTTGCGACTAGAAAAGAGGTCTGGGCAAACTTACAAAGTGGAGGTGATGACGACCGTGAATATGAGCCCTCTAGATCAGAATACCAGGGCTGAGGGTGTACAATATGTGACAGCAGGCCACGAGCACAGGCTCAGGTCGTGAACCGAGGCGTGTATATACTTATGTGTCGTGGAACGACAGGGTGAATTCCTTCCACGGGGCCACTAGGACTGTTAACGGAGTCTTGTGATGAGGCGTTGGAGTTATAGTCTTGAGATAATTCAATCGCAGACTGACTAAACCTTCGACAGATTCACCGTCCATTTCCATGGCTACCAACTACCACCAGGCTGGATTTAGCAGAGGTCTACTTGACCCCTTCTACCAACATCTCCTTGGCCGTTTTGTTTTCTCTCCCTTGTCCCTCATGAGTAATTCCTCAGGGACTTGAAGCACTCTAGATATTACGAGCTACCGAATGAGACCACCACCTGAGCATCCGTAACACTACAGAAAAAGATCCGTGGTCTAATATATCTGCCAGCGTGAAAGGCGGACGCACACTCGCCCGTCCACCCGAAGCTGCGGTGTGCCTCCTCCAGCTTCGGAGGCCTTCTCCCTATCGGGTGACGACATGGGTTTGGGGAATCCTCCAGCGCGAAGGGAGCGGTGGGATGGTTCCACAGGCGAGGTATGGGACCCGACAGCCGGTTTTCTTGTGCAATGGGGAGTTTAACGGGTTATTTTTGGGAAACCACAGAGGGAGTGCTTGCTGTCCGGGGTAAAGATGCTAGATGAGTAGCTGCCAGTTGTCACTGGCTTCTGCTACAGCGCTGCATCAGTTTGAGGCACTGGGGTGTAGAAGGTTCGTTACCCTATGTATTCGGAAGGATCTAGCAAACATATCGTGACCCGCTTCACTTAGACTGCCTTGGATAGGAAGGTGGGGAGAGAAGAACCATGGGCATTCGGAGGTAGCAATCCGACTATGCCTGCAGAGCGGTCTTTTTCCATAATCACAGCAAGTCTCTCATGCCTTTGCCGTCACACATGAACAAGATCCATGGGGGAGGGTAGCGCAGAGATTCCGTCGGTGAAGAGAGCTACTTGTATCATGACATGAGTAGCGTATCACAGCATGGCTCAGATCCTGCCCGATAGTACTGCTTAAATTTGTGTACCAGGACGATGATCTGGTCCTTGAAGCACACTTGCTCGGCGTTCAAGCGCGACTCACAGCAATGTGCACCTATGTAACGTCTTGCGTGTAAAAGGCGTATGCTATAGTGATGATATGTGTCAATAAAACCTCACCCTTCGTCGTTGCAATACCCAGGCGTAGTTCCATACAAACATGGACAGCAACGCAACTCAAGCGTGTATTGCAAGGTGCAGCGGATCTTTCCCCATACTACGCTGGCCAATAGTCAATCATGGAACACGGCGAATCGAGTCAACAACACATGCAGGCTCATTTAGAGGAGGTGAAGTGAGAATAATCAAGATCAGATTCAACTCGAAATCAGATTAGATGTAGCCGGGGGTATCATATCAACCTCTGTAACCAACTATTAAACAAAATCAAAGCTCGTCCTCACTGTCATCGATAAAGATGGACGAGATGAGCCTACCGCCATTCAGCGACTGAGTTGCTGTGGAAACGCTACTTTCCTCCTGCTTTACAGGATGCTCCTCTTTGACCTCGACATGAACTGTGTCTTCAAGAGAGGTTTCCGTCTTGATGCTGCCGAGACTCCTGTCGTCATCCTCTGGCTCAGGCTTGACCATTCTCGAATCTTTGACATCCTCAGTTCCGTCGACCTCAGCCTTCAGGAATGCGAGCTTCTTCTCGTCCGCGTCCTCGTCTTTCTTTAGCTCCTGCTCGAGCAGTCGCAACATACGTTTCTTGTAAAATGAATCAAGAGCATCTCTTCTCCTTTCCTGCGTCATCTGCTCCACCACCAACGCGAAGGCCGTGGCATTTTCAAATCCGAATTCCTTTGCCATCGAGCAGAATTGCCTGAGCTTGACATCTTCTGGCGGTTTGAACCGCGGTGCAAACGAGGCCGCTTCAGCCCCAGCGACCGCTTCGTTCGGCCCCTCTTCCGCAAACAGGGCGCTTTGGCCCTCGGGATCATCGAGATCCATGGCGTTTGCTAGCTCTGCGCGGCGTGAGAGCTTTGCTTCCACCTTGCTTGACCCGATCACCTCGGAGTTCTCATGGGTGTACTGCACACCAGCTGACGCCAGAATCGCCTGTATAGCATCGCTTTTCGGCTTGTCGAACGGTTTCTTCTTGGCCAGTCCTCCGCCATGTTCAGCCTTGATGAACTCGGCAAATTGTCCCCATCCGCCATCATCCTCTGCAACGTCTTCCTTCTTAATGACTTTGAAGTCTTCGTCCCGCTCGGCTTTCTCCACATCTATGTCTGCCATTTGGACGCTCACTCGAGCCTCCGCAATATTCGTCTGGTTCATGATCCCTTGTAGTACGACCTGGTCGCTGTGAAAAGTGAAGAGATTCTTCAGGCCAAAAAGCTCGCCTTTTCGATCTTTGTCCTGCTGGATACCCTTGAAGTAACGTCGCTCGCTTGAGGCATTGTAGCCAATGTTGGCCTGCTGCTGCTTGTAGATCTGCCGGGCGTAGACAATCTCCTCGATTGTACCCGCAGAGACCAACCTATAGACCTCGACATCTCGCAACTGGCCAATCCGGTACGCTCTATCCTGGGCTTGTAAATCATAAGCCGGGTTCCAGTGCGGATCGACAATGACGACTTTGTTGGCAGCGGTGATATTGAGACCCACACCCCCGGCCTTTGTCGAGATCAAGAAGACAAACTTGCTGGGGTCGGAGTTGAAATCGTCGACCTCTTTCTGACGATCGTCATACGACATCTGACCGCTTAAAAAGCTAACAGTGTAGCTAGTGCTCTTGAACAAAGTCTCGAGAATGTGCAGCAATCGCACACTATGGGAGAAGACAAGGACCTTGTCCTGGTTGCTGTACCAGAGACCAAGAAGCTCCTTCAGAATCTTCCACTTGCCGCAGAAGACAGGATTGGACAGGACCTGAATTGAGTTCCGCTGCTGGTACAGTGTCTCCCAGTGCTTTGGGGCGCACTGCTTGAGCAGTTTGATAGCTGCTTTTCTCTTCTCAAGATCCGTCTGTTCATTCGGCGGAATCAAGAGAGTAAGGTGGTTTGAGAGCTTCTGCAAGGCCTGTATGCACGGGAATACCAATGCCATCCAAGACCTTCCTGTACCATGCACAGGTTACCATTTGCTCATGTATCCCGAGAGGGGGGGGGGGGGGGTTCATCAACCAGCCTCGAATCATGTGTGCTAAGTCGTCAAGCATGGCAAATAGCTGTTTCGCAACTAACAACGCACGCATTATGAAACACAAGAAAGAGCGTGACATACCATCTGAAGTCAACTTGCCACAACACCAGCCCTGTTTCCTTCCTGAGCCACAGGTGCACTCTTCCATGCTTGACAGGATGGTCCGTATTTCTTCACCCTCGAGGAGCCGCTCGTAAGAGTCTTTCTGGAGGTCCGTAAGAGGGCAGAAGATAACACGGTCGGTCTTTTTTGGCAGCTGATGGGCGATTAGGGCCTTCATCCGGCGAAGGAAAAAGTCGGGTAAGAGGTTTTGGACAAGTTTCTTGGCTGTCTTCCTTGCAAGGCTCAGCTGATGCCAGGTGGCGTCATGAGATTGTCCACGTGTGAGCGGCTTGACGATTGAGTGATCCCATTCACGCAGGCTGCCAAAGTGACCAGGGTTGGTCCAATTGAGAAGGGTCCAAAACTCTTCGTACTTGTTCTGTATGGCTGTTCCTGTGAGGCCGATACGGCAGAGTGCGTTTACCCGGTTCATGGCCTTGGTGGTGGAAGTACGGCGGTCCTTGATCAAGTGACACTCGTCGGCAATCACGGCATCCCACTCGACCGAGTTTACCTTGTCCTCGTTCTTCGCATAGGTCGTGTAGGTCGTCAACATGATCTCAACTGCGCCAGCCCGTGCTGCCCTCAAGGCATCTTCCTTCCCACTGTCATGGTAAACATCCACCCTCCACCAGCCCCAACGCTTGAGCTCGCTCCTCCAGTTTGGAATCAGAGACCCAAGGCAAACGACCAGAACTCGAGGATACCATCGTGACGAGTCTCTTCTCATTTTTCGCAACCTCTTGGAATCCCTCTCATCGCCCGTCTTACCAAAGGCAGCGGTCAGGAATGCAGCAACCTGGACTGTCTTGCCCAACCCCATGTCATCGCCGAGGATTGCGCCTCTTTGGTAGACAAAGCGTTCGTGCAAGAACTTGACGCCCTCAACTTGATAATCGCGAAGGTATTGGGCAATTGACGCAGGTATTAGACCAGCAGAAGACTCCAGGACGATGTCCCTGTACGGCCTGCATGGTTGTATGTGTTCGAGCTTTGGTCGTTCCTCAAGCTCCCTGGGATCCCTTTCATCGTCCGAGAAATATATACCTTCGTAGTCAGGGGAAAGCTTAAGGCCAGCCTGGCCGAGTGTCTTTCGGTCCTCGTCGAATTGTGCCCGCCGCTCGAGGATGTGTGGAGGGACGTCGACCTCGTCGATGCCTTCTTCAGCCTCCTTCTCTCCATCGCTTCCGTCGACGCCCTTAGTCACGTCGTGTAAGCTAGGACGGGGGCCAGGCTTCGAGATGTTCTTGTCCTTGACCTTTCCCTTGCCCTTGCCCTTTGTAGCCCTACTCTTTTTCGCCCGTCTCGGTTTCCTGCTCTGCAGCCACTTCTCCCGCTGGTCATCAGGCTCGTCCGCCCAGACGTCGAGGTCTTCAAATCCTCGTTTGCGTTTGGAAGATGTGACGACCGAGTCTTGCACCTCGCCGGCGGAGGACGCTGTCTCGTCGTTGTCGCTTGTTTCGACGACCTCGCGTGACGGTCTGCTCGAGGTCGCCATTGTTCTTTGGAGGTACTTCGACGCGTACGTGCGGTCAAGTCGATGGAAGACTCTACTGACCGTCTTCAGACTTGCAGGCAGCTGCCATCACACCTCCTGCGTATGTTCCAATCATTACAATATCTTCTGTTGGGCATGATGGAAGTCCAATGCTGTCGGTAGATTAGCACGGGCCAAGGAGGCTTTGTTGTCACAAATGATCACCGCGAAGCTCTGGCCTGACGTAGTACTGAGAAATCATTGCTGCAGCACTCGGGCCCGATCTAGGCCTGGCGCGGTAGCACGTGCTGGTTCTTCCCTGCTACAGTTATGCTGTATACTAGTACTGTAGTACAGAGGGAGAAGTGCCCCCTCCGCCCCCAATCTTGCTTAGTGGCCCCCGCAGCACTTACAACCTGTAAAGCCGAGGTTGTGTGCTAAGTGAACCACGGCATGGCGCCTCTTTCACATCTACTTAACTACCCCATGTTTGCAGAACTTGAGAATATGCTGCAGAAAATGTAAACAATCCAGATCCAAAAAAGCCTTTCTGATATATACTCATGATGCAAGCAGCGAGTTCAGATACAGGCTTCTTCCAGCAGCAGCCGATTCTCAGGAATCAGGCCCAACATGACCCAAGCTATCAGAGAGTTCTCAAATGTTCGTCCAACCTTACCCTGCACTCTGAACTGAGTCGACATGCCTCTTTGGTAATATATATCTGACCAGATTTAGTATTTCTACCATCAAGTATTTTGCAGACCGTGGCGCCGGAGCTCATAGCCCTTGGGGATAAGGTGCTGTCTCAGACCATCTTCGACCTCATCTCCGATGCAGAAAGGAACCTTCCTCAACTTCGTGGTAGTGGGAGGGACAGCTTTGGCCGGCCCAGGAGTGACGCCCTCGTGCTGAGCCAAGGCTGGAGAGAGCTTCAGCATTTTGGTATACAGAACGGGTGCGAGTCCCAACTGCGCGTTCCAGAGCTGTCCGCTAACAGTCCAACAGCATTGTCGCGTATAACTACGATACCGACCATGGCCAATATACCAGAGTTATACAAATGCTCAGGTAGGGCGCACATTTCTTTGTCAGAAGTTGTTACGGGCTCCTCCTTGTGTGTGACTTATTCATGTCGACTTGACGAGCAATATGTTTCAGTCCTCCGAGGACCCGAAGGGAAGACGTTAAGGCTGCAGTCTGTCCTTTCTGGTTCAGCTTATCAAACTAAGGGCGCCTTCCTTGCGGATAATGAACCTCACATAAGCGTACACTTTTTCTCTTCTCAAGGTCGACTCGGCGTCCCATCTATATTGATCATGTTTCGCATTCGGGGTCCCAGGCCAACAAAACTGTTGTGGACAATGACTGATAATCCCCAATCACAGGTCAATTTTATGGGAAGCATCTTCTGCGAGTATGGGTGCCTTTCGCAACTTCGTTTGGGAGAGACTACTGACTCTATACAAACAGATACCACCTGTCCGGTCGCTATGACAGACGGCGCAGCTCGCCTTCTCCAGCTGCACCTTGCAAAGCCCACTCTTGACCAGACCCGCCGGCGCATCTTCCAGAATGCCTATGACCATCTCACCTCACGAGACCCAGAAACAGCCTGGACAAGCGGGCAATGGATGACAGAACGTCCAGGGGGCAGTGACGTATCTCAGACCGAGACAGTCGCGTCCTACGTTCCCTACCCAGACAGCGCCGCTCCGCCGCTCGCAAATGCCAGCGAGAGCATTCCTCTAGGACCTTGGAGCATCTCCGGCTTCAAGTGGTTCTCCAGCGCGACTGACTCGTCCATGACGGTCCTGCTCGCCAAGACATCCCCTGACAAAGGCGTCTCAGCCTTCCTCGCACCCATGCGCCGCCACAACGCAGACCTCACCTCACCAACCGGCCAGCGCGGCGGGACAGAGCTCAACGGCGTCCGAATCTCCCGCCTCAAGGACAAGATGGGCACCAAGTCCCTCCCCACAGCAGAGCTCGAGCTGAAGGGCATGCGTGGCTGGCTCATCGGTGAGGAGGGCCGCGGCATCCACGAGATCGCCACCATCCTGACCATCACCCGGATTCGCTCCTGCATCGGCGCGCTGGGCTACCTCGGCCGCGGTCTCGCTGTAGCCAAGGCCTACACGCTGGTCCGTCAGGTCGGCGCCACGAGGGGCAGGCGGATGCTACTGTGCGAGAGCCCACTGCACATGCGAACGCTCGCCACCATGACCAGCACATACCATGCAATGATGCTATTGACGTTCTACGCGACGTACCTGCTCGGACTCGAAGAGACGTCACCAGCAACAGGCGAACACAGCCCACCTGGAGGCTTCCAGCCGCCGCCGCAGCAGCACGTCGCCCCCTTGCTACGTGTTCTTTCGTCCCTCTGCAAGGCATACATCTGCAAACATGCTATCCCCCTCATGTACGGGTGCATGGAGGCGCTGGGTGGCGTCGGGTATCTCAACAACACCGAGTCAGAGCACCTCAACCTCAGCCGCGTCTTCCGCGACCTGTGCGTCCTCGCGACGTGGGAGGGCACCACAGACGTGCTCTCTACGGATCTGCTGCGGGCGCTGAAGCATCCTAGAGAAGGCAAGGCAAGTATGGGGGCGCTGGGCTGGTTCCTGGAAACGAACAGGCCTGCGCCGCGGGCTCGGGAGGCCTGGCGGGTGATCAGGGCGAGAGTGGAACACAAGACACAGGACGAGCTGGTCGCCGAGGCAAGAGACATCTGCTTCGGTTTGGCCGAAGTCCTGATGGCGGCGCTGCTGGAGGTTGATGTCGAGAGTGACGGGGATGCGACGGCGAAGGCCATGCGGGACCGGTTCCTGGGACAAAGGCGCTTTCTCGAAGTCGAATCTGCTGAGCCTGTCATTGCTGCGAAAGACATGTTGGAAGTCGACTCGGCTATTGTTTTTGGCAACCAGGCTTCAGCAGCGACATTCAAGCCTGGCTCGAGATTGTAGATCACGCGGTTTCATCTGAGGTGTCGTGTACGCATAGCAAATCAGTGATTTGCAAAAGACCTTGGGCTTCCTTTTTCAATAATGCAAGGTTTCCAATTGGAACGAGCGTGGTCCACCATCTGACCTGGTTCGATAATTGTTGGAGAGGTTCCTACATAGCATTACCTAAGCCATTGATTTTCCCCTTGACATTATAGTATATGATGAGCTTCTCACTGACCAAGAATCTTCACAACCATCGCCTTGCAGATGGGATGATAGAAGTCCTTGTTCTTCTCGAACGTGGCTAGGGCAAGCGGCCGGTCCACCTTGTTGAGTCCGACATACAACGGACGCACGAACTTCATCCTGCCCACCTGGCCCAGAAGCTCCGCGACAGGCTCGTATGTGCTGGCGACCTTGCTCCTCAGCGACACCTCGAAGTAGGCTGTCTTGACCTCCTTGTTCTGAGATTCATTGAACTTGTAGACCTGACCCATCTTCTCAACCTGCTCTGCGCTCAGGGGCTCGGTGAAGGCGTGAATTGTCTGCAGGAAGACGAGCTTCTGATTGGCGCTGAAGGCATCAACGTCTTGAGGAGAAGGAGTGTAGTTCTTGAAAGTAATGTCAGTAAGGTTGCAAATGTCGAACAAGATCTAAACCAGAGGAAAGCAAAAGAGAAATAGACTGACCTTGTCCTCCCACTGGGCCGCCAGCTTATAACAAACGTCGATAAGTGAGGTATCAAAGTCCGGTTTGGGCGGCATTCCGCCGTTGTAGAATCGACCCTCCCAGTCAATCTCAGCAATCTTCTCCTTGAGATCGGCGAACTCGGGCTTGCTGAAAAACTCAAGGAATGTTTCCTTGAACTGGTACGAGTCTAGCGACTTGTTTGCCCACGTGGTGAAATAGTAAGGAATGAACTTGTCAAAGTTCTGACGCCCCACAAGCCTGTCAAGATACCAGACCATGTGAAAGCCCTTCTCATACGGTACCTTGCTGAAGCTATCATCCGGGTCGATACCCTTATGAGGTATCAACAGCTGAGTGTATGGATGGTCCTTGCCATAGTCATCGATAGTACCTTGCAAGTCCTGCCAGCCGATGACGGCGGAAAAGTCGAAGTAGGCGGCGCCATGGACAGCCGCGAGGATGCGACGCTCCAGGTATGTTGTCCATCCCTCGTTGAGCCAGCTATGGTCCAGTTAGTGCTGAAAGGGTTCATTGTGTGAGGGGCCTGGGCATCGTCCTTACAAGTGCTCCCAGCTACAGCTTGTGACCAGGTTGCCGCTCCAGCTGTGAGAGAGCTCGTGTGCGATGACATCCACGTTCTCACGATCTCCAGAGACCTGTTCATTTGTATGCGTAAGTCTCAACCTCGGTTTTACGAACCAAGAGATATATCTCAGGAGTGACAGACTTACCACGGTAGGGGTAGCGAAGGTATAGATGGGGTTCTCCATGCCTGCACAGTTCACCACCGTTAGCATCTCCGGAGGTTGATGCCGCGAGTCTTGAATGCTCACCTCCATAGGGGAAAGAAGGTGGCAGGACCAGCACATTGTACTGTCCCCACTTGTACGGAAACACAATCCCCTCAATGACCTCCATGAACTTTTCAACATCCCTTTCAAATTCCCACTGGCAGGCCTTCAGCGCATCCGGGCTCGTAGCCACATACGACCGCGGGCCGATGGGCGCCTGGGCAATGTCCCCCGAGGCGAGGGCGAACAGATAGCTCGGGATCGGCACCTTCTGCTCGAAGACATACAACTTCTCCCCGCTCTCCCTCGCCTCGGGCTCGCCGTCAGCCGCAACACCGCTAGCGACGACCACATACGGGCTCGTGATGCGGAACGAGTAGGTTGACTTGACGTCAGGCGTGTCCTGGCACGGGAATAAACTCCGTGCGTGGATCGCCTGGCACTGGCTGAACATGAATGGGGCCTTCTTGCTGGACGTCTGCTCGGGCGTGAGCCACTGCAGAGCGGTGCACTGGGCCGTTGTCGCGACCTCGATGTCCACCTTGACCAGCTCACCCCTGGCGGCACCAGAGGGGACCGAGATGTGCATCGGGGAGCCAAGAGGCTCAGCCCGGTCCTTTATGGACCATTGAGAGTCGGCTGAGTTGACCTTGACAGAAGACACGGAAAGGTAGCTGCTGTCGAGGATGATCTCCTTGCTGTCCTTGTCCGTCTGCGACTCGAGCTCCAGCGTGACCAGCCCGCGCAGGGACTTCTCCTTGAAGTCGATCTTCAGGTTGGCGGTGGTGTGCTTGGTTCGCCAGGCATCGTAGTTGGCCGACGTAGAAGGGTCACGAGCGGACATGCTGGGCTTGTAAAAGAAGCGAGCTTGAACTCGAACCCGGACAACGAAGGAGGAGTGTGATGGGGCTCTGGCCGAGTAGGCTGCTGGAGGTGTGAAGGTGCGAGGACAGAGCTTGACCCTCTGAAGAACACAAGAGCCCCTCAGCAACATGAGGATTTTCTCGTGATCGCGGCTACAACCGGCGATGGTCTCACGATGCTCCTCACCTTGCCGCCGAGGTTATTGCCTTCCTTGCCTGGAACAGTAACATTTCTTAATTTTCCTCTCCCCCTAAGCCTAGTATAGTAATAACTGGGGCTTGTACCTGCGACATGGAGATTTTGGCGGTAGAAAATCGGCAGAAGAATCCCGAAATAAGCTCAATCAGGTTAGTATGACATGGCAAAAAAGCGAACGCCGCACATCAGGAAGGCAGCACCATGTTTGGCCCTAACCTGGTAGAGAAGGCGGTATCTAAGAGAGCTTATGTAATCAAAGCCTCTGTGATCCCACGATCCCTCGTTACTTCCTCTCTCCTGTGTGCCTTGTCCGAGTCAATGAACTCGAGTGCGCAAGCTTTTCGACTCACTCATATAGTCTGCGCATTTCACGCCCACCGCACACCTACCACACACGCCTGCCGACCCCCTCCCCTTTCCTCCCAGACATTGAATTCAAATGTATCAAACTTCGGATCCCAATAGAGGCATCAAAGACTGAGAACCTTGGAAGTCGGACAAGAAACACTATTGGCCTGGCAACCCCGCGAAACATGTTTCAACCTACTGTGCCTTCATCCTCCGTCTCTCGGCATATTGGGGGGCGATCACTATCTGCAGTCGGACGAAACGCAAGCATTGACCTCATCAGCTCAGACCTTAGTCGTGCGCGCCCAGCAGTCGTGATTCTTGCTGGGTTCAAACGTTGCGGCACTTGAGCCGTGTGGCCGCCGCGGAAGTATGCATTTATCTGGCATGATTAACAATCCCTCAGGCTCCTCTTGCCAAACAACCAAAAAGAGAGGAAAATGTCAGGCACTAGGATAGAGGGACTCGAGGTGGCGCAAGAAGCAAGCAGCCCAATTCCCAAAGAACCCAAGTATAACATGTGCCGTTTGCTTGCTACCTACCCCTTTGTTTAATTCGTCGCCAGCAGAACAAGGTTGCGGCGCAGGGCCTCCCTTTGGTTTCTGCCGTCATATGCAGCAGACGGCCCGCTGGTCTGATACTCGAAACTGTTCAAGGCCCCGCTAGTTGTGTGCCCTGACACGCCTCGTGGCATTGTCATCCCTGCCGTTTCGAGGCTGTCTATGCAGTTGCTTGCAGGAACCTCCATCTCGTGTGAAGTGTTTGAAATCATCGCAGGCTTGCCGGTCCTCCTCGTGTCCCAGAGGGCGGAGGAGATGAAGGAACGCCACATCAAGAGGTAGGATAATGCCTTCACCACAAGGACAGACAAGGCACTTGCGGGTTGTGTGCTATTTTCGTCTGGTGCCTGCGCTGTACGAGCGGTCTTCCTTCGTGCCTTGCTTTGGTGCCCCATCGCTGGTGCGGGAATCGCCTGTGCGGCACCGGAACAAATTACTGTACATAGTAGTGCTATGTGCAGTCATGATGTCGGCCATTTCACTAGGCCAGGGATCTCAAGGTCATCTTGACCGAGGCTGACAATGACGGCCCACAACGAGGGATCACGAGGCGTGCAGACTCTCCATTTATTCACCTTGCATAGTACGTGCATACAGGATCGGGCCCGTGCAATCTCGGCCGATACGCCCAGTGTCTCTGAGTGCACAACGCTATCCATGCATGGTGCTGATTTGTACGCGTTAGCTTTGGTGCCCAGTCTTGCCTACCACCCAACCCACGGACTTTTGCTAATTTGTTTTTGAGGAGGAGGGAGAGGGGCTCCAGAAAGTACTCGAGCGAGGAAGGGAATTATGCGACCTTCTTGCATGTAGAGCCTATATCAAGATCCCATTACGGTCGGCAATTATTAAGGACGTAGATCTTGGCCCCCTCCCCTTCCCCTCCCCTCCCTGGAGATATCACTCGTCCTTAGGTAACGGGCGACATTGTGGATATATGCACACGCCTGTACCTGCCGCGAGACTCAGCCTTGAGGGGGTCGCGGAGCCCGCACGTGGGCATATACAATGGGTCCCAGCGGGTCGAACTCGGCTGCACTCTCGCACGAGTCCTTGTAGCAGTCCGGCACAAAACACAGGGCGTCCACAAGATACAAATAGTATCAAACATCACATTCTTTACGGTACGGGTGGAGGTATCTCGAGGAGGTTGGTCCAAATGCCCCCTCCCCCCGGGCTTAATGACATGGACGAGTCTGGAGTGGTTTCTTTCTTGAAAGGACCCTCGCTGGACTAGGTAGTGGTCCGCCTAACCAGGCCCGTGACCGCTAGACGAGATTTGCCTCGCTGGCGAGACGTAATCAGTTCGGTCGGGCGGACGAAAGACATCTTTCTGGTTCGCTTAGAAATGGACTATAATCGAAATGCCCTCATATTACTCGGCTGCGGAAGAGTCCCAGGAGAAGAAAGAAAAGAAAGGAAGGAAAAAGGGGGGGAGAAGATACTATGTACTATGGTAGGATCCGCAGGAACGGCAGTGCAGCAGCAAATTCTCATGGTTGGCAAATCCCCCCCGCCCCCTCTTCTCCCCCTACAGCCCTTGTCTCAAACCCTTGCCCCCTACACTGCAGTCTTGGCTGCGGAGCTAAGCTTTACGGCGACTAGTACGAAAGAGGCCCAGGCTGGTACCAAAGTATGAAGGGCCTCTTCTTTGGTTTGGGAGAGAGGATTGCCCTCTCTACAGCCCCCAGCAGGGACGGCAAAGACGCAATTTTTGACGGGATGGGATGCTCCCCTTGTTTGTGGTTTTTTTTGGTGGTTTTTTTTATGGTTAAGGAGCAAGAAAAGCTTGGCGTCACACCGCATTCTCGCAAGTGCCCTTTCATGCTTGTTTACTACAGAAGAACGAACACCTACGAGGGTATTCAGGAACACCCGGCCGCTTCTGCGCCTCTTCATGCGGGGTGCGTTCACACCATCACTGCCATCCATCACCTACCTGCTACCGTGGTCCAAAGTCCATTGCATGTCCCTCCTGCAAACCCCGCGCTATTTTTTTTCTCTTTCTTTCTTCCTTGCTGAAACCGTTGCGCAGGGAATGTTTTCCTCCGAGAGAAGGAGAAACAGAGTGAAAATGGGACGGGAAAAGGATGCGGGCGTACTGCACCTCAGGGAAAGGTATGTTTGTGCTGAAGATCATCGTCACAAGGATCAACTACAATTCCTTTCCCGTCAAAGACGGGCACAAGATACATGTATGATGATAGTATGATTCATACACACTGCAGCTGTGGGAAGATACCCCTTGCGCTGCGGAGCACTGTCTGAGGTCATTCATCGAGATACCATGTACTATAGTATCTCTCCGACTGATAAGAGAGCTGTTGTTGGGGGGGGGGTTTGGTTCTTTACTGGTTTTCCCTTTTTTTTTTTTT
This sequence comes from Cryphonectria nitschkei, assembly GCA_006503525.1. Taxonomy (NCBI): domain Eukaryota; kingdom Fungi; phylum Ascomycota; class Sordariomycetes; order Diaporthales; family Cryphonectriaceae; genus Cryphonectria; species Cryphonectria nitschkei. Next base: position 70,501 of record LAZJ01000036.1, read on the forward strand.
TTTGGGTGGTTGTTTGTGCTCTGGTAATCCCCTTGCCAGCGTGCAGCGTGCGAGCTCATTGTCCACAAAACAGGCTGCGGGGGCTCTCTTGCATCGTGGTCATGTCGCAGGTAGAGAGCAGATTTTTGGGGGGGGGGTGGAAAGACATTCATCCCTCCCCTGTTTCCCCTCAACGGTTGGGAGTGTTTGGCGAGAGGGCTATTGATGTAATTCGCAAGGGTGGTTCTCTGACACTTTGACGGACAGCTCCACGTTTCTGTGTCGAGGCTAAAACTTGCCGAGGGAGGGGGCCCCATGGTGAACTCTATTTCCAGATCGTCGTCGTTCTAGCCTCGAGGTTCTCCCCGGTGGCCAACGACAAGGACTCAATGGCCCGGGGCCCCACTTGCGCCGAGACCCTCCCACGAATCGCTTGGAAACAGCGGACATGATACATTTGTACGTAGCCATACTACTAATTCCTGTTGTACTGTATAATACTAAGTATTACTGAGTAGCAAGTAGTATACTAAGCTAGCTAGACACACTATGATAGTACTTTCTAGTGGCAGCGGACAATAACGCGGCTGGTGTTTCTTGAAAGCTCCACCGTGGCCCAGAGGATCGGTTGGCGAGCGCTGTTGGCGGTGATGCTGCTGCTTTTGTTGACAACCCTACCATGGTATGCTGCAGGTCGGATCATCGTCCTAAGTAGTTTGAATGTCTGTTTTAGTACGGAAGGGGGGAGGGGGGGGAAGAGAGAGAGAGAGAGTGTGTGTGTGTGTGTGTGTGTGCGCGTGTGTCTGTGGCTTGCATGCTAGACTCTCGTCCCGTGGGCGAGGCGAGGTGGTACGACAGTAGCCGGGCCCCATCTGTCAAAGATATGAGTGCAAGGGGTGGCAGGAAAGCTTGCACGATGTCTTCCCCGCTCCCAATCAAGCTGCCCAATGATGCATGGTTCCTTAGCCTGTGATGATCGATAAGGGCGACATTCACATTGCATCCCCCGTCCCAGGTCCCTACGACTTGGACGCCTCACACGCTCTGGCTGCTGATGCTGAAACATCTGTGGTCTGCACCCCGCACTCTATCGAGAAAGAGATGCGGTGGGAGGTGTCCACGGAGCGTACTGCAGCGAGGAGTCGAGGCGCACGGGGCAACCGTGGCTCGGGTATCTATCCCTACCTATCGGCAGATGCGTGTGCATACTCGTCTGTGTCCGGTGGAGATGATCATCATTTGATCATGGTCGGGATGCCGCCCTCAGTCACCAGTCTGGAGGCAACAGGATCGCTCGATCACTCCCCAAGGCGAATATTCCATTGCGTAGTTGGGTCTGGACTCACATGGACTTGAATGTTTCCCCTGAACGAACCGCAGCCACCTCGGGGCAAGCAGCCGAATGCAGGTGGTATGGTGACGCCTGAGAGCAAGCCACAGGAGGCTCGTGGTAAACCAGGCACTGCTAGGTCGACCCTGTCCCAAAGTATGAAGCCGGGCATCCCTGACCCCTGCACAGGCCCCTGCACAGCTTACCTAGCTAAAAAGACGCCCAGGGTTATGCTGACAGTGGGGAAACGAGAAATCCTCATCCCCTAGGTCGGCATGGAGATGCTGGTCGGAAGAAGTCAAATCAGTAAAAAAAGTGATGTGTAGTCCGGTGTCAGACAAGCAGAAACAAGATGTTCTTGTAGCGTGTGGTGTCGCGGGGAAAGAGATTGATTTCTGTTCTGAGATATGGGGGCAAGATGCCAGCCAACTCGGTCGGAGTATTTCTAGGAGGGGGGGGGAGGAGGGGGACGCACTATGTATGGAGTTGTGTCAGTCCAGACCATAGAGGGGCGAAGATGAGTTTGTGGGGTGATAGCCGGAGCAATTCTGTTGGTCAGGCAAGGTGCGGAGATTTTAGTCGAAATGATGCAGACAGTACCCAACATTTGCAGTCCAAGTCAGTGCTACTGTATTTTTGCTCGTCAAGGTTCGAGTTGGTGTGGTCTGCCAGGCTTCCAAATGTTGTTTCTCACAGGCACGCACGGCGAGGTATGGATAAAGACCAGAACACTACTGCCGGGCAAATGACACTGGCAGGGGCACACCCACCGCTATCAGCGGTTGAGAACGGAGGGGAGGGGATACGAGCTGGCAGAAAATGCATCTACGTACATAAGTAGTAGGTGCACGTTCAGTCATTGTCGCACTTTGCATGTTTAATCGCCCACGTGCTGCAGGACGATTGCCGATCTTGAGGCCAACCATGCCCAAAGTAACCGGATCCGCCGCAGTTGCATCTCGACGTTGCAGCAATGCCCGTGGGCCTCCGTGGGTGCAGAGGGCGTGTGATGGTTCTTTCCGCAGTGGTAGCGGCAGAATCACACTCGGTACCACAATGGAGTGCCGTGCGCCGATATCTAGAAGACAGACGAAGTATTCAAAGCGCAGCTGGCGCGGGGAGGGGGGGGGGGACGTCATGAAGCTGGCGATGGTTTCGAACGGACGTCGCGCTGCCCCCTGCAGCGAGCTTCTATCTCGCATGTGTTGATCACCTTTGTGCATCTTGATCCACCCTGTAGCATGGTAGCTTGGGGAACTCTATTTGTCGCTTCCAGACTCTCATTCTGGGATTTTTATCCCGTTCAATTGCCAGTTGCAGGTTGTGAACAAAACAAAATGATGGGTGATGAGTTGCAAAGGTCTGGATCCTGATCTCGTTTGGAAAGTGCAAGTATCGAGGAGCCTTGCCACTAAGACCTCGAGCGCACAGACCAGCCGTTCACAAACTCTTTAAGGGTTAGGGTCCCAATGTTCCGACTAGAAGGTGTTATCCAACCCTCTTAGTCCTGCCGATCTCGGGTTGTTTTCCCACGTTTTCCCCCAAACCTTGCGTCTGCAGATCATTTTACATTACTCACGACCCCTCCACTCAGCCAGCCACACTGGCATGATCGTGACAAACATTGCGACAATATACGAACTTGGCAGTCCGAGCTGCTGCACTCGTTCCCACCTCATGCTGATGGGCTGTTCCTTCCCACAAAGAAAGTAACGGGCAGGCAGCAGTTCACATGATATACGACAGTTCCTCTCGGACGATGTCCGGCCTGGCCACAGGGTATAACGATACTGTCGCAAACTCGAAGAGCCAGAAGGTGATTTGGGAATTATCGAGGCACGAGCTGCATATCAACAACCTGACAAATCCAACTCAAGTGGAACCAGGCTTACGGGACCCCGTGGATGCGAGTCAACATCGAATTCTAGAACTGAGGATTTGCCGGGCAGCGAAGATTTGACAGCATACGCGGGTCCTCGCTTCACCACTACCGGCAGATGCATCGCGTGCTGTTCTCCTACGGCAACTTTGCGCCAGGGATTCCAGGTCTCTTCTGTAACTTACAAATTCCAATATTCCTATTCTTTCCGAAACTCCTATGCACTCTCGAGCTTCCAGCCTTGTAGCCGGCCTGGGCGGAAGAGCCCCCGCGACATCAATCTCAAATCAACCTGTCACAGAGGCCTGACTCGGTATGGACACTGGAGATACAGGCAATGCGGAGGATCGCGTAAGCTGAGCAGGCTGCCTGGAGCCCCTCAAACAGACCAGACTGCACTGCCAAAGAATCCCGTGGCATCTGCCTCATTCAACTCGATACGTTGTACCACGCACAAATCCGAGAAACCTGGCCGCATCTCGAGAGACAAAGAGTCCGGGACGAAACATGAGCCCACGACTGTCAGGTTCGGATTACCTACTGAGGACCTTGACGTGATGAAGAATACACGGGACTAGAGCACGCTAGAATGCGCTCTGGCGTCTGGCTACTGGGCCTTGCGCAAGATGGCCTTCTCGTCACTGCCTCGGATGTCCCAATTGACTGCTGGTAGTGCGAAGCAAACACCTACACCTGGACCCCCTTTGTGGATGGTTTTCTTGATCCTGTGACGGGCTTCGACCGAAGGAAGCTGTCTCAAAAAAAAAAGCCATGATTGGAATACGAGGTGTGACACAGCCAAGATGCGTGCCCTCAACTTCATTCTGCAAATGCATGACAAAAAAAAAAGACGCAAAACTCGGAGAGCGGCATCCTTAGAGCAATCACGCAAGATAAGCATACTTATGCTCGAGAAAGATCTTCAACGAGCAGCAGTTGACAGATCGAAGTCAAGGTAGGCCGCAACAAGATGGCGCCGATGGGAGGTCGTGAGGGTTGTGGTCGTCGACAGGAAGACGATCCCTGTGGGCCTCCTGAACACCCTAGGTTCTGCTAACCTTAAAACAAGATACGACTGACAGGGCCCTGCGAGGTCGCCAAGGAAGCTTATCGAGGATTGACACAGCAGCAGCACTATGCTTCAAGGCATGATACACAAAGCAGTGTCGTTGCTCGGGACCCTGCCGTCGCTGGTCTGCTTGCAAGATGGGTCGGCTGAAAAGAACGAGTGGATTCTACCACTAACTGGCGCCATCCCTCGAATTCATGAATTGTGGAGCTGCCATGCTCTAATGTCCGTTCTTGGCCGCGGAATACTACCTAGTACACAATGTACTCGTGGTATGCTATGGTATATACCATGAACTATAGTATACTGCTCTGAACATATCGTGTAGTGCTCATGGTACTACAACACAATCACCCAACCACATGAGCCGCAACTCCTGATGGCTCTGGCTCCTTCTCATCACCGACGTCTGCCGCCTTTCCCCCCTCCCTGTGACTTATCTCCAGGAGCTCTCGATAGCTCTTGGGAAGGGGTCATGCCTACGATACTCGGTCTGACATCGATCCTGACACTAAATAGAGGTGTGGTGTCGTGGGCTTACTACTTGGGTACTTACAAAAGTCGATGTCAGGCATTCCCAGTTTGGAAACGAGACCCTCATCTTCTTTGGTGGGGGCCTCCACCACCAGAGGTCCCGCATTAGCGCACGCAGGCACCATCAGGGTGTGGATGTTAGACTGTTTCACTCTGCTGTATGCAGCGAGATCTCCATCCTCCTCCTGCTTGTCTCATGTACCACCACTGTACGGCTAGTCCTCATTTCGCCACAAAGTCCGTCCCTGTGGCTACAATCACAACTAGGGCGGCCTGCACTGTGATATCTTGCCCTGCAACCGCGGACTCGTCCCCGGACGGATGTACCCAAGGCTGCGGGGTTCTCTGGCTCTGGCCCTGCACGCTGTGTTGTGCACGGCCACGGACCTCGCAGCTGTCCCTTGACCCTCGAGGTCAGTGAGGTCCAAGTCCCTGCGGGAGGCTGGCAGACCTTCCTAGACGAGGGAAGGTCGCTCGAAAAGGAGGAGAGACTACTGAGGCGATCGACTCCCCCTTCCCTCCCCCCCCAAATATGGTTGCAATTTACCATACGACGCTGGGTGCTTGTGCGACTCGACAGAGCACAGAGACGAAGAAAGACACTTGGGATCAAATAATAAAAGCATCAGCAGCCGTCTGATGATAGGATCCGCATGAGCTCCTGAATTCCACACTTCTTCACTCGCCTTCGAGCCGTACACACCCACACCCATCAGATCACGGTGGCGGGCTCCCCTTTCGAGAACAGAGCAAACAACGAGGCCTTGCTCTTCATGCAACCTCCCCTGTCCTGATTGTTTGGGCAACGTTGCTGGGGATCCATGTGTGTGTTCGCACCCAAGCCCTGCGATTCTGTTACACTACACTCAATCTCTTAATCGTCGGATCCTCTCCATCGGTGTCTGCTGGCGGAGCAGGGACCCGTCGCATCAGTTTCTGGATAGCTCTCGCACCCCTGTCATCCGGGTGTGACGCCCCCAGCTCGCCATGGCTCACATAGCAAGTTGCATACAACCTGTACCCGAGAATGACCGTTTGAGCATCTCGAGCTATATAGTACGGCCTCTTTCACCTCTTCCCCCTTCGAGCGAGGTATGTAACTGGACCCCCCTTCTTCAACTCTGGTAGTTCCTCCCCCTTTACGATACATAATCCAAAAGATTGTGTTGCTGGACCAACCTGAATCTTACCAAACATATATATTCTGTCACACCAGGTCGAACAGCAGGCCTCGAAGCCGTGGGTCTGGAGAATGGCCCAGTCACAGTCAGATTCCAGGAAGTACCAGCTCTTCCCCAGGGAAAAGCAGGTTGCGGCCTCGCCAGTGCAAAGCCTGGACCCTGAACAGGCCTTTGCCTTGGCCATGGGACAGAGCACAGACGGGTCAGACAGCAAATTCGGCACTGGCAACCTAAGACTCAGGATCAGAGAGCACAACCTTCCCATCCGCCGGCGCAAGGTCAGCGTCCCAGAGCTTGGGCCTATGACCACAGTTCACGAGTCCTCTATGGACTCCCGTAAGTCGTGCGAACAGACCTCGAGGCATGTCCGAGCCAGCTGACATCGTCCTCTAGCCACACTACCGGGACGACCGACTCACCATGAACGCTCCATCAGTGCCCCAGGTCATGGCTGGAAGCAGCATCATATTGGCTATCAGACTAATGGCGACAACAAGAAAGAAGCCACTGGCTCCTCTGCGCCTCGCCCACCGTCATCGCCCAAGGATCTTCCACCACTCATGATTCCCGGACAGATGTCGGCTCTCTCAACCCTGAAAAGACAACTGTCGTCGAGCCGTCTTCGAAAAGGCAGCGCCAGCACCGAGTCCAGCACACGGGCAACCAAGCCAGATGACTCTCCTAGATCTTACACGCCCGCCTCGGCCACCCAGACAGCTGGAACTCCCTCTTCTGCAGGTACATGGTACTCAACGGCGACACCCACAACGCTGCCGACACCAGTGTCAGCCACACACGACCCTCGGCGATCTCCAAAGCCTTCCAAGACAACAACAGCAAACACTTCGTCCGAAACGGCCAAAGAGCAATCGACAGATACGATCAGCAGCGACGCTGTCCCCTTGTCAGCCGTCGAGCCTCGAAGCGCCAGCACCGTGAACCACCGACGGAACATGTCCGATAGCGCCAGCGTAACTGGAAGTATCATGGACCGCGGCCGCCCCAAGAAGAAGGGTGAAAATGGACCCAGGGGCAGCAGCTCCAAGAAGAGCAAGAGTGCGGAGCGTCTTGCATTTGAGCGGTTGCCTAAGGGGTGGAAGGTACCTGATGCAGTGCAGATGCTGGACGCATCCGAAACGACTGCGCTGAACAAACAAGCGCTGCAACAGGCTGGGAGGTTCGAGATCCTGAGGAAGAGCGATGTGGACAGTCTCTCCAGGGTGAGTCGCAGAACCACGTCGACACTCAACAGCCAACGTGATTCTCCCATACTAACTCGACTGTGTGTGTGTGTAGGAACTGAGGAGCTTGGATGAGCGATGTGAGTACTTGCGCCGTACGTACCACTCGCTGAGGGCTGGGAGGCGTAATCTCCACTCCCGAATCTGCCAGTACCTCCGGTCGCCACGCACCGTCAAGTTCAGTCAGGAGTCTCTGCTCAAGCAAGAGGAGGCTCTCGCCGAGCTGGATGCATCCATCGACGACTGGGTCAACAAGCTTGAGCAGGCCGAGAACCGCCGCACTCGGGTCCGCCAGAAGCTGCTGGAACACGTCGCTGCCGCCGTGACCATTCCTATCCATGGAGCTCTTGCCGGTGCCGGTCGTTCTCCATTTACGCTGGACATGAAGTCCCCAACGGCTCCTGCTGACCCATCCACACCTCCGCGATCCCCCACCAAGGTCGCCTTCATCCCTCGGGCCGGGGCTTCATCGCCGTCCCCGTCCCGCGTCGTGGCGCAGGTACCCTCGACCATCATAGAGCAACCTCTTGTCGAGGAGGAGGCTGCGTCTGCCTCGACTGTGGGTCTGGGCATCGACCAGGCGGCGGACGAGCCCGTCACCGCTGGCATCCGCCGCAGCGAGGTGGAGAGCATCCGGATCTATGCCGGGGATGAGGTCGCCGCTCTCCTCGCCGACGTCGAGCAGCAGATCACCAGGATGAGCAAGGCTACCGAGGCCAATGCTGCGCTCCGCGAGAAGGACGCTGCCGCCGCCCGACAGGCTGAGCTCGCCAATCTCACCTCGCAGGAGCGCAAGCAGCTTCACCGCGCCCAGAGCCACGAGGCGTTTCGAGGTGGCATGCCTTTCACAGGCAGCGGCATCAGCACTGTCGCGGGTCCCGCCAGCGCCAAGGAACTGCCTACATCTGTCTCTCCACGTACTGTGCCCACCACCATCACCGAAACCAAGCAGGAAGACCCTTCGCACTTTATTCTTCCTTCTGCTGTCTTCGATCCTAAATCGACCACCGTTCATTAGGCGAATCGCCTCTCTCTATCATTTTTTCCTTCCCCCTTTTTCTTATTGAGTACTCACTGTCTTCTTTTTCCTTCCCCACATTTTCTTTCTTCTTCTTTTTCCTTCCTTTTCTCTTGCTTTGTCTCACTCATGATGATCACGGCCGACTTGCATATATAATCAGTGCGGGAACATCATTCGTCTTCACATGATACCCTTCTTGACCATCCTTGAACGAACGTCAACGTTCTACGAGCAACGGCCGGCAGTCATTTAGATTCTTGTACTAGATACTCGATCCTTTCCAACCCCCCACCTAACCTCCTACCTTGTTTTCTTTTCCTCCCTCCTTTCATGGCACACCTTGTTATGCTGTGACTTGATTACTGTAACCCACTATTATGTTTTCTTCGAATTATGGGAATGGTCTTTCGGCTCTCATTTCTGTTGGACTTTTTTCATTCTCTCTTGTCTTCCAAAAAAGTCACAATTGAAAATATCATGGTTTGGATGGCACACCCAGTTTAAGGGGTCTCATCCAAGGGAAAGGAGGAAGGGAATAAAAAGGCAAAAAACGTCGTTCAGTCTCGTGCGTTCCTCGTAGTGTGAGCTACTTGAGCTCATCAATGCCCATCCTTCTGAGCCCTTCTCGCTTTCGTAATTAGGCAGTTTCTTCTGCAACCATACCTAGATAGTGTGACCCTTCATGGGAAAAGCCTCAATACCAAAAAAATATCACATATATTCACATGATGCCGTTTTCAAGAGACCTTGGTGAGCAGTGTGTTGAATTATCTCCGTACCTGCTTCCTTTCCTGTAGCCTGTAGCTAGAGCTCTCTATGCAGCTGCCGGCCGACTTCCGGATATTCTAGTACTGGACCGTCCCAAGTCCTTGAGCGACCCATGCCACCTTCCCCAATAGCCCGTCGATCTGCCGCATAACCGTACGCAGCCGTTGAAGCGAGGCCAGTATGGAAGGCCGGGGGAAGAGGGGGTTCTCCTTTCCTCCATGCGTCTCTGCAGAAAACTCCAGGAATAACCACACAACTCACATGGCCATGTTTTAGCCAACATCAGGCGAACATTTGACGAAACAGGGGAGCATCAGTTCTGCCGTCGAGATACCCAAACTACTCACAGTGGTGACGAGGTTTCTGTCCCTTGCTTCTTTCTCTTGCAGAATAGTTAAAACAAAAAAAAATCCCCTACTCGACGCAGGACGTCGCCTCAGCCACCAAACAAAAGCCTCGCTTCAGCAAGGGTGCATGTTTGGTAGCGGGCGTTTCAGGTGTGAACCCCCTCCTCTTCCCACCCCGTTGGGATGTTGTATGCATGCACATCCCGGCTGAAATACTGCTAACTGCAAACTGCCTGGACATGAACCATTCTTCCGACAGATGAGGGACCCGTGTTCCCGAGCAGGGCCGCAACTAGGACAAGCCAGCCACCAACTCTGTTGTCCATGAGCTGGTTGGTTCATGCACAAAGATGTTTCTTTTTGAGATAGTTTTCACAGCTTATGATCTCCTCCTGTCTTGTCTGACCCCCCTTCTTCGGTTCAGGTTCTCTTGCGTGTGTAAGAGAAACTGAAAAAGATTTGCGCATGCACGCAGAGACGTACGAAGGGACCCCCTGGACGCCACACTCATCCGACCTTTTCTTGGGATGACGTTGCCGCAGCCATGGGATCGAAACGAAGGCGCTCGATGAGATCGCATCCTTCGTTTTCCCTTCTCCTCCTTCTTAATCCCCTACACCTAGATGCGTTCCAGGCGGTGGGCAGCACAAGATGTGAGACGAGGCTCCCCACTACTTTCCTCAGGCTTGCCCGCCCCCTTCCCCTAAAATGGATGAGAAATAAGATACATCTTTGAAGCGAAAAGGAGCCCGCTGACGCATCCTGCCTGGCTTAGCAATGCACATATTATTGTTGTACAAAATTATGAAAAGACGAAGCGAGAAATTCCTCCCTCTCGCGTGCCATGGCTTGAGATCTCTCACATGAATCTGGTTCGGCTCAGGGGCCATTGTGAAATTGGAATTCTTCCCCCCAACTTCCCCCCCTCCCTTACGAGTCTCTCTCGTGTGTGGCTGCAGTGGATCATGGGCGCAACGCACCCTGAGGATTCTAGGTATATTGAATGGTGAGATGGCTTCGTTGTCGTACGCTGCCCTTGCAACTTTATGATGCGACGTTTGAATGGGAATGCATGTCTACTCTCGGCAGAAGACGCCTCGGCCAAGTGCTGTTATCAATACTTCGCGAATCGTTCAGAGCCGGCGCCTGAGAGAACGTAATACTTGTATAGCAAATCCATCAAGATGCCTACCTTTCGCAGAGATCATATACTATTACGGCTTGCGAAATCGAACCATACTCCGCGAGCTCGTTTCGAGACATGACACCTTCCAATGACGACGCAGACTATAGTTCTTGTGCTACTGTGTATATGTGCTCTGCTTTTGAATAGGTGGCGTGTGAAATCCGGCTACAATTTGCACTGTTTCGTGAGATATTAGCTTCCTCGGTACAAGGCCCTGTTCGTTGGACTAGAAGTACAAAGATGTAGTTACATTTCACCACTCTTGTTTGCGCGAGAACTCTTCGTTGAGGTATCAAGTTCTATAATCAATTAACAGTTGTGATTTCTGAAGCTGAATTTTTTGATCTCACCTTTTGTGTGCGTCGATAATTTTGCTTCCCAGAAATAAGAATGATAATATCGCGTATTGAAGAGAGGAACGAGCAAAAGGGATATGGAGAATAGAAAACAATACCTCTTAAAACAAGGGAAAATATTACATTGATTTGTCACATGAATTGTATGGAAAGCACTCATCTTAATGGCCAGCTAGCCATCTTCTGACGCATGACCATCACTTGATAGTCCACCAGCCTCGGGCGCAAGACGTCCATCAGAGTTGTCCTCCGAGTCCCGAGAGGAACTGCTGGTCAAACCTACCGACGGCGGTGACGATGCGCCCCGAGCAAACAAGACCCAGCCGTCAGGATCATCAAGGTCAACCTGTTCCAGGCGCGCAAGCCAGCCCGGCAGCAGATATCCGACCTCATCATACGGTCCCAGCCGCACAAAGCCCTGCCACATGCGCACCAGGGCGTCGGCACACGCAGCATCCACCCGGAACCACTCGGTATGGCGGACGCCGCACCCGGAACAGCCCAGGTGCTCCCGCAGCCGGGCGTTGTGCAGCTGGTGGTGGACGACGCGCTCGATCCTCTGGTGCTGCTGGGCCATGGCGTGGGCGAACACCAGGCTCGGCGCGTACCTGCACTGCCTCCTCCACTGCTGCATCCGGCGCTCGGCGTTGGCGGAGCGGCCTATCTTCACGAGACCTACCTTGAGGAGAGGGCCTGTGCCCAGCCTGATGAAGACACTGCTGGGGTGCACAAAGCCGTAGATGAAGCCTGTGCTGGAGGCGGGATAGGCCTTGAGTAGCTCGGCTTTGGTGGCCTCGTTGATCTCGCGGGTGGACTTGCGTCGTCCGTAGGGTTGGAAAGAGCGGAAGGAAGTTTGGTCATTGGGTGGTGGAGGCGTCTCGTCTGGCGGCTCCATCGTTCTATGGGGTCTGTGGTCAGAGCTGTTTTCTATGGAACGCTGCGAGGTGAGACCACGTCTGGATGGGAGCCTGTCACATTGGCCTATAATATCACCACTTGGGCTTGGATTTGTCGTCACTGTATTCGTAGTCGTTGCTGCGTGGTGAAGGACGTCATTGTGTTGAGGAATGATCAGCGCTGAAACGAAGGGTTGCTGGGCTAGAACCCAGAGGCTCGGATCTAGATCATCAGAGAGTACGTGCCTGAGAGCAGGCAAGAAGGGCAGGCTATGACTTATAGATATTCGAAGAACTGTCTTGTACGTCAGTGCTCGTTGTCTCGAGGTGGATGCCTTTTCGAGAGATGTAGACATCTTTCTGATCTTCTGAAAAATACTGGATCGGAATACTGGCAAACTGAGACGTAATTATTATCGAGTTGAAATTGAGAAGGAAGAAGAAGACGGATGAAATTGGTTCACGAGGCCCCGAAGGGATTTGATCTCATATTTATAGCAAAGTTTGGCGAAATATTTTGTGGCTCTATGCAGCAGAAATATGGTATGAGTGAACTGACAAACAAACACTCATGACTTCAAAGTCTTGATACAACGTTCAACTAGTCATTGCGAGTCTGCAACATACCAGTCAAGACCAGTCAGTGATGCGCTTCTACGAAGCACGGTTTCTGTGTCACTGTCCAGAGGAAGAGGCAGTATGAGTTGTGGCGCATCTGGGCGCAAAGGGGGCGGTGCTTCCACAGAGTTGCTCTCTCATTACACAGCGAATTAAAGTGGCATACATGCAGCTTTGCACCCCCTACCGGCCACCGGCCTTCCAGCCTCCGAAAAACATATGTTGCACCATTGTCATGTCCGTCCACTCCTGACTCGACCCAGAATGCGGCACGCCGGTAGCGAATCCATCGATAGGGAGCACCAGGGTATCCCCAAACAGCCGCGGCTCCCTCATGCCCGTCATGTTCTCCCAGGTCACCGCCGTGCCGGTCTCTCTCCGCAAGTGCTCGAAGACAACCTCAGTCCACCCAGCTGGCCCGCCCAGGTCCAGAACCTCCGCGTCCGAGAACGCCTCCCCGCCGCCGGCCGCCGCGGTCCGCCCCAGCACACGATCCACCATGGCCCAGAGCGCAGGATGCCCCGGTGCGCCGGCGAGCGTCCACTGGCAGAACTGCACGCGATGCGAGGTGCCCTTGATGAGCATGCTGTGGCGCCCTGCGTCGGCCTCGATGCCGACGATGAGCCTGGTGCGGTCCTTGAGCCCGTCGGGTACCCAGTCGACCAGCGGGCGGACCATCAGCGTGTCCGAGTCCGAATACACGCCGCCCTCGACGGCGAGGAGCAAGAAGCGGAGGAAGTCGGCGCGGATGACAGTGCGCGGGATGGCGTCGAAGAGCTGGCGGATGTCGGCGTAGCCCGGGTAGGTGGCGGCCACATGGTCGACGAGGGCAAGGGCGCCTTGCTTATCGAGGATCGAGTAAGTGTAGGAAGGGCTCTGGGCGGCGAAGCTGGTTACGATTTTCGGGTGGATGACGCCGGGCCTGTAGGCGAGGTAGATCTGCCATATCTTGGAGGGGATGTGCGGGAGGGCCTGAGGCAGGGTGAAGCCTGTGGAAGCGGTGCCAGCCTGGTGGCGGTGCTGGGAATCTGAGGCTGGCTGCGAGTTCGACCAGCTCGGGACGCCGAACAGAGTGAGATATACGATCAGGACGACGACGAGGCCGTAGGTGGTAATACTGAGACGCAAGGCGGTTGGACTGCGCGGCGCCAGGCGAGAGAGCCATGACGGGGCTTTTCGACGCTGTTTGAGTAAGCCTGCAAAGGCAAAGAATGTGTGAGCATCTATCTTGATACGAGAGATAAAGCTGAGGAATGGGAGGTAAACATGGTTATTTACCGTCACTTTAAACTTACGATCGTGACTTGTAGGTGTGCTAGGGATACTAACATCGACATAGTTTTTGTCGTCGTCGTCAAATAGGATAGCAGAAGACGAGCGAGTCATTTTGATCAGATCGCAAAACCTGTCAAAATTACAAGACGTTACGATTCTTACGAGTTTTGTCAACTTTTGAAACAGAAAGCAGAGCGGCGTCCTTGCTCGAAATTTTTGGGACTCCTTAGAAGTCGAGTCGGTGCACATCTCACAGAACCGCACTCGGTATATAACAGTCGCCCAGCATTGTGTGCTGTGTCTCAGGTCGACCTGAAGGTTGCGAGTGCGGTCGTGTTGGTCTACACGGCTTGATGGTCTGAAAAGAGGCCACAAACAGTGGCCAGGAGCATCTTGAGAAGGATGGTGCTTGACCTATTGTGCGAAGCTTAAGGTCTGGTCCAGTACAGATATAATTATACATGATGACATGCTTGTACAGAGAGAAGGGGCCTTGAGAATGGTGTTCAGGCGGTCGCGGCCCCGGTAGAGATCCTTCGTGTGAGATGAGCCGTATCAGGGCGGCCACAAGAACCGGGGGATATAAATAACACTCATTGACGACAAGTCAGATATTGATTTGGCTGCAGTGTCTTGTCAGTCTTCCATGTCCGATGAGACGATGTCGGATCGATATGCTCATGAGAACCTCCTAAGAAGGGCTGAGAAGGAAAACTACTTACCTTAGTAGTGTCTGCCACCTTTAGGGGAAACTAATACCTTCCACCCCACAGGCGGCTACGTCAGTCGTCCCAGTTGGTTGCCCCGCCACCAACACAGCAGAGGCAGGTGGGGTTGGTGGCCCAGGCAGGCGCGTTAGGGCCCCTCGAGCCCCTCCACGAGTACGGTGAAGCTGTCCAAACAGGCATATACTTGGGTGGACATGGCAATTCAACCAGTACATTCTCAGTTCATGCTTCTACATCCAGGGGCAAGCAAGCAAGCCTCGTTATCATCCACATCCTACTTTCCCAGGAACTGCCTGTCTTCCTGCACCTCCCTCTCAATCTAGTCGAAAAGCAAAAACATGTCCATCACCATTGACAAGATCCTCGCTGCGGCCCCCGTCACGTCGAGGGGCCAGCCCACGCAGCTCTCCGTCGACGCCAAAGGAGAGCGTATAGCCTACGCCGTAAGCTATACCACCACATGAGAAGACAGAGACAGACAAAGACACACACACAGAGAGAGAGAAAGAGAGAGGCTGACGTTGGTTCCATTGTCGTTTCTCGTCCAGTCCGGCAAGTCCATCTTCCTCCGATCCATCGACGATCCCTCCTCCTGCAAGCAATACACAGGCCACACCGCCGCCACCTCCATTGCCCGCTTCTCCCCCTCGGGCTTCTACGTCGCATCGGGCGACGTTTCAGGCACCGTCCGCGTCTGGGACGCCGTCGAGGCCGTCAATACGAAGGGCGAGTACCACATCATCTCGGGCCGCATCAACGACGTCGCCTGGGACGGCGACAGCCAGCGCATCATCGCCGTTGGCGACGGCCGTGAGCGCTTCGGCCACTGCATTACTGCCGACAGCGGCAACAGCGTCGGCGAGGTTACGGGTCACAGCAAGCCCGTCAATGCCGTCTCCCTGCGCCAGCAGAGGCCCTTCCGCGCTGCCACCGTCAGCGACGACGGGAGCATGTGCTTCCTGCACGGCGCCCCCTTCAAGTTCGCCGGCAAGGCCAACCTGCACAAGGGCTTCGTCTTCGGTACCGCCTTCAGCCCGGACGGGTCGACCCTCGCCACCGTCGGCGCCGACAGGAGGATCCAGCTTTACGACGGCAAGACGGGCGAGCCTACAAAGAACATCGGAGAGGGTGTGCACACGGGCAGCATCTTCGCCGTGAGCTGGGCCAAGGACTCCAAGAGGCTCGTCACGGCGAGCGCAGACCAGACCGTGAGGGTGTGGGATGTGGACTCGGGCGAGAACACACACACCTGGAAGCTGGGCCAGGAGGGAGCAGTCAATGTCGGCGACCAGCAGGTCGGCGTGGCCTGGGCGCGCGATGGGCTGATCATCAGCCTGAACCTGGATGGAGACCTGAACTACCTGGAAGTGGGCAGTGCAGCGCCGACAAGGACCGTGCAGGGCCACAACAAGAGCATCACAGCGATAGGGGCCGGCTCGGACGGCCAGGGCAAGGACGTGTACACGGGCAGCTTTGACGGCCGGATTTGCCACTGGGACGTCGAGAAGGGCCTCGCAACTGTGGTGGACGGGCAGACACACACCAACCAGGTCACCCAATTCGCTTCCGTCTCTGGGCAGGCCTACAGCGTCGGCTGGGACGACACATTACGGATCGTCGACGAGTCTGCAAAGACGTTCGCAGGCTCCTCGACCAAACTACAGGCACAGCCAAAGGGCGTGGGCGCGTCAGATGGCCGCGTCGTCGTCGCGACCGCTGCGGGCATCGCGGTCTACTCCAAGGACCAGCTCGTTGGCGAGCTCAATACAAGCTACACACCGACATCCCTCGCGTCATCCGGCCCCACGGTCGCCGTCGGTGACGGCAACGACGTACGCATCTACACCCTCGATGCGTCCCACAAGCTGTCCGAGGTCACCATCCTCAAGAAGTCCACGGCGTCCATCTCGACCCTTGCCTTCTCCAAGGACGGCGCGTACCTCGCCGCCGGTAACTCGCAGGGCAAAATCTTCGCCTTCAAGTCAGCTGACTGGAGCGTTGCCGCAGATCGGTGGTCCGCCCACACCGCGCGGGTGATGAGCATCGCGTGGAACGACGCCGGCACCCACGCCGCCAGCGGCGCCCTCGACACGCACGTCTACGTCTGGAGCCTGGAGAAGCCCGCCAGCCGCGTCAAGGCGCTGAACGCGCACAAGGACGGCGTCAACGGGGTCGCGTGGGTTGCCGGTTCGACCAAAGTCGTGAGCACAGGCGGGGACGCCTCGGTCAAGATCTGGAGCGTGTCAGGACTGCAATGAATGGCTAAAGGCAGTGGGTTACTAGCTGCTGGACAGAGAGAACCCTAGGCTTGACCGTGCATCCGGAACCTCCCCTGAAACTAAAGGACATCGAGAAGCTTCTGTGTACCCGTCTTGTTCCGCACACAGACACACAGACATACACTCACTCCCGTGAGTAGCAATTTACTCGTCGGTATACACGTTAGCGATTAGAACGCTTTACCAGCTGCATAAAATTTATCTATCTACATGATTTGTCACACCAGCGCCGTGCTTAAAAGTCCTCAAAAAAAAACCCGTGACCTTGGGGAAGTTTTGCTAGTTAATACAACCTAGGCGAGCCTCGCGAGTCCCAAAGCTCAAGGCTACAGGCAATGCCGGTGACAGCTTCTTCACACGTGTAGTCAGTCCCACCAGATTAGACGCCGAGTCCTGAGCGAGTTGCCATAATACTTCACATGTGTGACCTTTCCTAATACCTGCATGCGTTCAAAATACATCAAGAAGCCTGCGAAAACCACAGGCAAGAACGTTCGTAGATATGCAGACCGTCGTGGACCCAGTGTATGTACAGTATGACGAGGATATGAATTATGGAATGCAAGTTGTGTAGCGATTGGATTGGTCCAAAACCCACGAATAAAGAGGTGAAAAAAGAAAGAAAAAAAAGGAAGAGAAGACCTCGTCTGTCGTAGAAGTTGGTCAAAGGAAGGTCGTGACAAAATGTCGGAAAACTCCTCGTCGTAAAATTGGGTTGATGATGTCGCATATGTTTGTGTGCCTGCGCGTTCTGTATCCCGCAATTTGCGAATCGCTTCTCCCAAAATTCGCGCCGTCGAGTGCCCCTTCGGCCTTTGGAGAACAGGGTATCTAGCCAGAACGCCCGAAAAAAAATTCAATCAAGAGACCCAATCGTCGCTGTCCAGATCGTGCCTCGCTTTAGGGGAAGCCCTATCCAGGTAGGTCGACCATAATGCTACCACCAAGAGGCGGATAATTCCCAGGGAGGGAAGGTATTCCATACCGGGATGGATCGTTCATGCATCCACCATCTCCGTGTCAAGCCCACCATCATCCTGAGGGCCCCAGTTGCCCTCGAACACGGTAGCACCTGCACGTCGGTGAGCGATGACCCAGCGCACAGACTCGACTGCAAGCAACTGCTGAATGGTAGGACGATCTGCAGGGTTTGGTGCAAGCATCCGTGTCACGACCTGGTCCAGCGAGCCTCCATGACTGGCTTGAATCATGAAGGCAGGTGGATGCTGGAGCTCACTGCGCTTTGGAGCACCAAAGAGATTGCTAGCGTCGTGTGTCGGCGAGTGCATGAACTTGCATGAAAACTCCGGCTGGTCATCGTCAGGGACAGAGCCTACATCGTCGTCATCATCGAGAGGGGAAAGTTCTGGGTTCAATTCCGTGTCCCCCTCGATAGGCATTCCCGTCACGTCTCGTACGAGGGCATCGGATTCGCTGCCCGTCAGTGGTCCTGTTGGGACAGCTGAAAAGTTACCCTCGCGCAGCGCAAGCCAGTGAGGTCCATTGTCTGGGAGCCAGACATTGCTGGCGATCTCGAACATGATCAGACCGAGGGAGAACACGTCCGCAGGCTTATCATATTTGCCCTGAAGGATTTCTGGGGCAATATATCGGCGGTCGCCCTCTCCTTCGATGCCTCGTGCGGCAGGCCACGGGGCAGCCATACCGAGGTCTCCGATCTTCAGCTGGCCCTCATAATTGACGAGAACATTGGCAGGCTTGAGGTCAAGATGAATAAACCCGGCTTCATGAATGCTTTGCAAACCCTGCAATCGCTGTTAGTAGCTGGTACAGTATAATCACCAGAGTTTCAAGGTGACTTACCATAGCTGTCTCGACCAAGATCTTCCAGATTCTGAAGTCGTCCAGACGGCCGGCTGCGCCGACTGTACCCAGGAAACTCGAGAGACTGCCTTCCTCACAGTATTCGGTCTGAATGTAGAGGTGATATTGCCTCTCCCAGCTGTTGACATACTGCAGCACGTGGGGACGACCCCGAAGCGTCTTGAGTATTCTGACTTCCCGCATCTTGGCCTCGCGGTCCCTGGCACCGAAGAAGGGAAGACGGGTCTTTTTCACAGCAAACACCTGTGCCTGTGATGGAGTCGGAGGCGTTCCAGGGGTGCCGTTCTGTGTGACCGCGGTCGACACTGGTATCTTTGTGACCCTGTAGACTTGAGAAAACTCGCCCTTTCCAACGACTTCGACCTGATCGAAGCGCGACTTAAGATCCATGTCCATGTCGGTAAGACCTTGGCCGTTGACAGGAGTGATGCTCATGCGTCGGTCGGCGAATCCCCCAAAGTGAGCTCCTTGCCGCGCCGTTGGTGTCTCGGGTGGAAAAGACCCGAATGATGCGCCATTCGAAGCCTCGTTGTTAGGAATGGACAGCGAGCTGAGGTCGGGAGGCATCAGAGCGTTGTTGTCACGTGGAGTTTTGGGCGAGTTTGCGGCAAACTTGTCAAATGGTCCCAGAGGGCTTGCTGTGATCACGGCGGCTGTATTAGTAAACTTCACTCTTTTCTGACTGGACATGAGAGGGGCAATCAAATCAAGTCTCGGCGGCTCGGGTGTCGCACGAGGAGCCTGCGGCGTACGAGACTTGGTGTGAAAGGAAAGTAGCCCTGATGTGCGCGGAGGCCGTTCACCTCGAGGCACGGCTTCAGCCTGAGCGGTCTCAAGGTGTGTCGGCTTGGCAGCACCAGCGCCGGACGGACGTTGACTGAAAGATGACTTACAAAGTGGGTCAGGAATATGCCGAATATCACGAAAGCTCACTGCAGAGACGGTGGCAGGCACAGGTGCAGCAGCCGTCTTCACAAATGGCGAATCGGGGACTGTTTTGGAATTACCAATGCTCCTGAAGAAGACCGATTTGGTCGGCGTGGGCGGAAACTCGACACTGTCCGCCAGATCTCGGGAGTCGAGATCGCAGTCAGGATTGAATATGCTGCCCCTGCGAGCTTGCGAAGGCTGGAAAGACTTGAACAAGCTGGAGGCCTTGTCGGGTTCGCCAAGCACGAAGCTGTCCTTGCGGCCTGGTGAGAAAGGGCTCGGAGGCGATCCGAAGGGGTGGTGTCGTCCCTTGCCGCCGCCAGAGGAAGGAGGATATGTATTGGATGGGTAAATCGGTTTTTTGCAGGGCGTGTCAGGCATGACCGCCTTCGATTCACCAAAGGTGGACTGTCCCAGCTCTGGGTTGCGGTTCACTTTGGAAATGAGACCAGTGGACTTGAAAGCATCCTGCAACGGCCTCGCGTTCTTGTAGGCCGGCGTCGCAGCGTTCTTGGCGCCATTCTCAAAAAGAGGTCTTGCGCCCAGTGGCAAAGACTTGGCAAATTGGTGAGCAGCCCTGGGCCGTTCAAACAGTACGGGAATGTGTGTAGGGGAGTCATCGGGAAGACTAGAGTTCGAGGAAGAGGTCGTCACTGATCGCGACAGCGGATGAGGCTGGTTTGGAGCATTGGGCCGATCTAGCAAATGCAGCGAAGGGTTCGGTAGCGGCGATTGCGAAGAAAACGGGCTGTCTCGAGGCAGCGCAGGCTGCACAAACTGGTCCAGCGACACGCGAGGCCTACTCCTCGTGAAGGGCGTCGCAGCTTCCGCACCCATCTGAGCCAAGTGCTTCTCCCCCTGGCGGCGTCCCCAGGACGACTTGTCGCCCGGGCGCTGCTGCAGCGTGGACCTTCGCAACGAGTCGGATCGCCGCGGCATGGCTGCTGGTGTCGGAGAGACTGGGGGTTCGGGGGGAAAGGAGATTTCGTTATCGAGCTCGTCGTCGACGATTTTTTTTCTGTCTTCGTGGATCGCGAAATTTCGGGGGGCGGGAGAAGTCAGATCGAAAATGTTGGGTTCGCTGGTCGATGTGCTCGTAACACCATGCAAACTGCGACGCTTCGGCAGGGGGCTGCCAACCTTGCCTTCAATAGGACTCATGAAGGCGTCACTGCGCTTCAGAGGGCTGACTGATGTCGTAGGAAGCGGGTCGGCTGCAGATTCGAACAAGCGTGGGAAGATGTTCTTCGAGGCACCACCAGAGACATCCAGATGCATGGAGTGTCGCGACTGATGCCTGTCGTGGCTCTTGCGCGAAGTCGGACTGAGTGTCAGCGGAACATCTGCGAGGATGTCGTTCTCTTGCCCCGGCAACATATCCGACGATGGCGGCGAAAGCGATGCAAGCATGTTCCCAGAATCTGTGGTGTTGTTCAAGACGCGCTTGACGGGACTTTTCGGTGAGACACGAACGGCGCGACCGAGGGGTTTCGCAGATGCTGCTTTGGGCTTGCCTGAGCGCAAGGACAGTTTCACGCCAGATCGGAAAGGTGTGGAAAGATTTGCCTGTGAATGCTGGTGGGACAGTTGCGGAGCAGAGGCAGGTGGCATAGGTCGCTGTATGATTCGACAGGGAGATGGTGAGCCTGGTGTAGAGATAGTCCCTTCCGAACTTTGAGAGTAGGATCTTGCGATGTTGAGCTTGGATGGAGATCTCGATAAGGAACGCCTGAGGGATCTGACAGCAGCTGTCACGTCCACATGATGAACAGTGTTGGGTGATGGAAGGGTCAAGGTGCCCCCGCTGTTGTTTCCATAAGACATGGCCACACCGATGGCCTTGTCAGTCTGGTTGGTTCGGTCCTGTGCACAGGTAGGTCGGTATCAAGAAGCTTGCTATTAGGTGGATTGTGTTGATTAGGACTGCTTCAAAAGCCACTAACTAAGCCCTGCCTCCCAGTCAGTGTTAAGAAGTCACAGAAGACAGGATAACAATGGACATACAACTTGGCTCCGTCAGTGCACACTGAAGTAAAGTCTTGAGTGGAGCTGTAGTAATTTGTCACAGAGTCCAGAAGTATCGCTCAACTCCAGAGCACCAGAAGAAGTCCTTGCACAGGTTGGACCCAAGGCAGCAACAGGACAAGTCGGAAGGTAAAGGGGTTTGCAGGATTGGTTTCAGCAGGTTGTAGGTAAGGAGGTGAAGCAGATGAGGAGAGAAGAACAGTCTCTCTCCTTCAGACCATCTCGGTGATAGCAAGAACAATGGTTGTCTTTTGGTCGAGTCCTCCACTGGATTCGTAGGGTAAATGGAGATCTAGGGGCCGAGGAGGCGGTTGCGTCACAGCTCGATGCAGGGTTCCGAAATGTGTAGAACGCCTAAGGATGTCGAGGATATATTCGGTATCCGATCTGCCTGGGTAGTTTGCGATCCAGTATCCCCCCTGGCTGAAAGCGTCCAGTGTGGTGGTGGTTGAAAGCGCAAGGTTGCGACAGTACACTTCAGACCGCAAGTGAAGAGTCGCGTGGCAGAGACGAAGTGCGGGTGAATCGAGATCGCAGATGCAGACGACCAAAGAGCACCGAGAATCAGGAAGGCAAGATCGGGAAAAGACTGGTCGAGGTTTCTCCTCTGATCTGTGATTACCACACTATAGGAAAAGGGTGGCGGTTTCCTTGCAGGGAAGCGTTGAGGAGTGATATTATGGTGTGTAGAGTGACGGAGTGGTGAGTCCGAAGCGTGTTGGCGGCTGCCGTTGACGCGTGAACTGAAGTGTAGTCGCCATGTTGTTTACCCCTTTCCTAAAGAGGAATGAACCGTCGCGTGTCACCGCCCAAGAAGTCGCGTTTTAGTGGGGCCCTCCCATTCCAGGAGGTTGGGAAGCCCCCTGTCACTTCTCCTGCCCAAAGGCCCCTCCCCCCAGGCCTTCTCTTCCTTTCTTCCACTGTCCATGCAGTATCCATACCCAACGCACAGTATCATGTCACAGTGACAGTAATTTCTCTCTTTGCCACACACTACTGAACCTCAACTTCTTTGTGTGGCGGCTTTGTTGTTGCCAGTCATCATGTCATGTTTGTTCTATAAACAGTCTCGCAGCCATCCTACAGTAGTTTCATAGAGCAGGTCTCAGCTGTATGTCAGAGCTTGAGACCGCCCACCGGCCACCATCCATCATCCGCCTAATCCTTCCGTGTTCTCCAATCTCACCCCGTTTTAGCACTGACAACAGCCAATGGACAACTGTGGGAAAGGTAGGTCCCCACGGCTTTGGGACCGCCCCGTTCCCAGGCACCGTTCCCTTAACATCTTCACGATGCACCAGGGGGTAGTGAATTGGCACGTTGAACATGTGGATGCGCTGCAGAGTCGCACGGAGACACCGACATCTCCTCTTGACGGTGCTGGCGCGTCTGGTGGCCGGCGACTCGACCCCTTGTGCGACACAAGAGGGGTGTGGCGTGCGCGCGGGGGGGGGGGGGGGAAAATACCCCCTTACTCCCACGGTCATGCAAATTTATCCAAGATCACAACCCAGGCCCTGGTGCCGTTTTTTTGTATGCATGGGGCGCCCGGGAAAAAAGAGCTCATCTCAAAGTCCCCATGTAAANNGGGGGGGGGGGGGGGACAATACCTCCTTACTCCCACGGTCATGCAAACTTATCCAAGATCACAAGCCAGGTCCTCGTGCCGTATTCTTGTATGCATGAGGCGCCCAGGAAGAAAGAGCTCATCTCCAAGTCCCCATGTAAACTCACAGGGCTCCTCTGCGATCTGTGGTCATTCAATCATCGAGGCTTGGGCGGCTCATCGGACATAATCAAGTCCCCAGCGTCGGCCCCAGCGTCGGCCCCAGGCCGCGTGGGGAGACCCTGAGTGTCAAATGTGACGTCTGCAGGACCCTTGTGTCAATAAAGACTACATCATCGCGTACCTGATCGACCCTCATGGGCGGCGCTAGCACCTTGCATACATGTACATACATACATACATACATTATTACATACACAGTATACAGTACCACCAATGGAGCAGGGAGACCAACTTCAACGACAAATCAGCAGCGGCATGTCGACGCGCTATACAACACTCATCCATCACACGACATTCGGACCATGCCAGCAAACGGTCTCAGTCAGCAGCCTTAGAGCCAGACAACCACGCCCTTTTGCCTGATCAGCCATCGCCGCTGCTGATCAAAACAAACAATACATCATCTCTTGGACCTTTTCCAGTAGTCTACCCTGCAATTTCTCACATTTTATGCATCAGCCAGGTGAATGTGCGCTATCTCGCTTCGGTCCCAACGTCTCACCCTCCACACCCTCTTGTCCGCGAAATGATGTCCTATGCAGATGGCATAATTGCTAGTCTTATCATTGTTGACTTTGATCCTCCTCTCTGAATCAAGTTGATTGCTAGTATTGTCTGTCCTGTTTGATAGAACAAAGGCCTCAGCAAAAAGCTGCGGCCCGTTCCATGTTTCTGTCAGACCCAAAAATGGCATTCAATACAACTCTGACTGTCATGACCTTATTATAGTGGTGGGATGAAGAAGAATCGCCTTCTGCTGTGGTCTCCTAGGCAACAGTTCAATATCCCTCCCCAAATAAACTTAAGCAACACAAGATCACACTGCATTCCACAATTATGCCATCGCAGCAACAGCACAAACATAGGCAACATTCGCGCTAAGACGATGCGCACAAAAACACTACGGCGGAAACAGAGCGCGCTGCCCCGGCCTCGCACCTCTATGGAATAGGTGAGCTTAGGCGCGGGCAACTCGGCTGCAAGCCGCAGAGCTTAAGTGTGTCAAACGAAACACTACAACGAACAGCTTTTCCGAACAAATCCACCATGTTTCGTTGAAGTCCGCATCTCCTTTGTCATGGTGTAATTGGGCCAATGCTAGACTGGACTTGTTGTCCTCATTTGGGGAGGAAGAAGATTCACATTCCTCACGCCCGAGTAAGGCAGGGCGTCCGCTGTCTTTATACCAGGACGTCTCCTTTCTGTATATGACCTGTTGTTCCACGAGAATCCATGTTCACTGCCGAGGCCATAATCCAGTCTATTGCTACCAAACGCCAGGGTATCATGTAAGTCAGTAAACCAGAACGCCAACTTCTTCAGCATCGCTGTCCTAGGATGCTCAAGGTCCACATCAAATCCAATACTTCGCTCCATCGCATCAAGCCAAGTTGTGAATGTGAAGACTAGCTTGCTGTCATCTCCATGTTTGCCTTGAGTCGCCGCCTTCCCATTCCCTCTGGATTGCAGAAACCGTGTGCTTCAGAGTCCCATGAGAGATTTGTACATTTATCCACGAGGTAGCACGGTCTCACTCGATGCAGGTTCTTGGCATGACAGACCAATGTTCCTCGCAGCAGCCTCGAGGCCCCTCTACTCGGGGCCAACATTGATGCGAATCCATTCACACCAAGTGTCAATGTTCTCAAAGAACATTAACATGCGGGCCAGCCTCTCCTTGGTGTGCGCTGGGTTCGGTGTTGAGCCTGCGAGAGGGTTGCCTTCCTCATCAAGCACCTGTCCCTGATCATCCACGACGTTTGTAGAATCGACCGTGACCACGCCATTTACTCCGATGTCGACAGTGACATCTGCGGGCCTTCCTCGGAAGGGAAACATGATCTGTAGCTTAGGGTTCGGTTGTGGGTGAGCGTTGAGCGTCACGTCGATTTTAACCGCGCTGCTGTCGAGACGGTCCGCGTCCGCCATTGCATTGTTCATGAAGACATCGTATTCATCGGTTTTGGCAGTCATCGTCAAAGTGTTGTTGTCATTTGTGGTACCCGGACCGATATCGGATTTCTCAACCTGGCTGCCGAAAGACTTGTCGAGCAGGTTCCACAAGAAGGCGTACTGCCTTAAAATGGGCAGCATGTGGACTAGTTGTTGAGGATGAGAGAATGGCAGCTCGCTCAGGGTCTGGCCGTATACGGGCTTGTGTATGAACAGGCCGTTCTCGTGCGCCACCCGCTTGGACGTGCCATCTCTCTGCTTTGTATTGACGAACTTTTTCGTCTTGACTGTGCGTGGCTCAGTGGGATTGTAGTGCCCAACAACTGGCAATATAAGATAGTCGAAGGTCTGCATGAATTCAGGATGGACCACAGGCGCTCCGGTGAATTGGTGGATATCTCCCCAAACCGTAATGGGGAGGGTGATTGGCGGGTCAAGGATTGCCATGAACATGACTTCTGGTAGCCTTGGGCTCGTCAACAGCAGCTCGTCGCCAGGCTTCTCGGGCAGTACGACATCAGGCGGCTGCTGCCAGTTCAGACCGGGCAGCAGGCCCTCTGGCGCGGTGATTTCCACTTCATCTCCGATCCATTTATCCGAGACCCTCACGGCGCCCTGATAGACCATAGGATCTCTCCGGGCACAGCTCACCAAGATGGCCCAGTGCTTCGAGTCCTTGTACCAGCGCTCAGCTTTTGCTGGTGGTGGAATAAAGTATCGTTGATTGCGCCAATACTCCAATCGCAGGCCCACAAATCCTTTCTCGTGCATGAGAGGGCGACCGGTCCGCTCGCACATCGCAATAGTGCGGAGGTGCTCGTCGGGCTTCCCATCGTATCTCAGCTCCTTGCGTAGCTGTTGGACATCCCACTCGTGCACCTTCTGCAGACTCTCGAAAAGACCTGCGATCGCGTCATATGTCACCAGGATCGCCCCCTTCTTTGGGTCGATGATGCTGAGCTTGTCAAGCGCTGCGAGGGTTTCGAGGTTGTTTGCGAAGTCGTCCAGCTGTTTGGTCCAGGCCATCTGGCCGGGTGCCAGCTTCAGATTCTCCAGCAGGATAGCCTCCGCCTGGGCCGTGTGCTTTGAGACGTCTGGGCCTGAGTAAGCAAATTGAAGGTCAACCGTCCGCACCAAGTGGTCTTTGATGCCAATCTCCAAGGCGATTGTAGCTCCTGCTATGAGCAGCACCTTGTAAGGCTTTCGGTCTTCCCACATCGCATCCAGGGCATTATTCTTCACGAGCCTCTCGAGGCCCTCCTCACTGACAACACCCTTCCTTTGCTGTACAGATGATCATCGTCAGCGCGTCCGCCCAAGATGTCTAAGACACGGCAGGATCGCCCTACCTTCAAGATATGTGTAATTTCCTCCAGCTTCTTTTGTCTCTCCTCATCTCCACTGGGCCGTGGCATGGTTATGCCACCTACACCCATGCCCATGTTATCGAGGGATGCATCAAAGGTGCCCATGCCCAACATGCTATTAAACGCCGCGGCAGAGGGGCTGTCGAAGTTCATGGGCGCCGAGGCGCCATTGCTAGACTGGCTGTTCATGCTGTTGTTCACTGCCATCATGACGCCGGTCGCGGGCGATTTCTTAACCTGCTGTGGGGACGACTTGGGACCGTGGGGCGAGAAGGCTGCGTGGAGGTTCGAGTAGGGCGTCGAGGCGGATGCGCCCGGTGTTGCGGCGGCATACTGAGGCGTCTTACCCTGCTGCGAGGGCGCATGCTTCATGGGCTGAGGGGTAGCCATCTTGATACGTCTGGCAATTATGTTCTTGGTCAGGTCTGGAGTCGAGGGCGGCGATACTGATTATTGGCTTCGGGCGAGGCTGACGATGGCTCGAGCTCGAAGCTCAACCCCGCCTTGAGTGCTCTGGCTCTTTCGCAAGCCCGTCGTGAGGAGAATAGAAAAGATTCAATTAATGAAAAAACTAGGTGGATTGAATAAGAGTGTAAAGAAGGACCCGATGAGCATCAATAAGCAGAAGTTCTGGTGGACATTAGACTTGTAGATGTAGGAACTTCTGCTGTAAAGTAGCTTCTAGCAGGTGCAAGGCATCAAGGGACAAAGACACCGAAATGCCGGCAGGCACAGCAGGCCCCAGGGTCGGCATGCCAGCCGGGGGCCTGCAGAAGCTCTCAACAAACATGTGGGGCAGGTTGCAGGCGGCTGGCTACCCCAGTGAATCTACAGAAGACAAACCTAGATTTGAAGCTGGGTTTCCACACAAAATTTCTACTGTTTCCAGCATATCTACATACTATGGCAATATCATCGTAATGAATTGTTAGAAAGAAATAGAAGCTGACACCATGAAGTCGGGAGACCCATTTGCCTCTGTCCCAGACAAGACCCAATGAACTTCCAAGGTTCCAACGAACAATCAATCCTCCCAAAGGCCTTACTGATCATGCATGTAATTCAGCAGTAGTCAATGTTCTCATTCTTTACAGAACATAAGCTGAGAGGCCAATCAGAGCTCAGAGGAACAACAAATATCAGTAAATTTCAGGCCACCAAGTTGCAACTTTCAGCTTCAGGTCAGCATGCTGACGCATCTACTACAATTACTTTAGGAGGTCTCTGTGTCTCCATCTTCAACCAGGTCCTTCGTGAATGCTACAATGGTCTAAGCTTAACAAGAGTCTCTCACGCTACTATGATTCAGCGATGGCTGCATGGCAAGCAACCTAAATATCCTTGAGTTGTTGACAGAGAGAAGGTACCCGTACATCTCTGCCATGATGCTGCTCCGTCTCTAGTTGCAGAACAAGGTACTATGCCCAGCGGCTGAGCGTTAGAATAGAGTAAGATGAACATCAAAGTACCATTAGTAGGCTGTCCTATTCTTGGCAGTTCGCTAAGAGGAAACCGGCCCCGGGACGAAACCAAGATGCGCTTGAAGCTTGTGTCATTCGTGAAAGCCTGTTGAAGGCCTAGTCGTGGCGGTCTCACGTCGCCATATGTGGATTACAAGTTTATTGCGATCCAAAGACTGACCAGACGCCACGGACACTAGGGCCAAACACAAAAACGCGAATACGCTGGCTGTCTGACCGCAAATCCCAACCAGCGATTTCGCTACCATTGAACGAGCATGAAGGGCAATGATGCCTAACCAACCGTGCCAACCCAGTCAAAAAACACATGTAGCATCCACCGCTCTATCTCGTCAGGGGCCACAGGCCCCTGAGCAGAGCCTTGAGGCGATAATGGTGTGAACGGAAAGAACGGTACGCTCGGGAAAGTTGGAGGGGACATTCATAAGTCTTACCCGCATACGATAACGGTCACGAGGACGCTGGGGACTTTGAGAGCCTCAAGCCGATGGTTCCGATGTCAAGGGCCACCTGGCGATCTGATAAGACCGGGGTGCATCTCAGCCCCCGAGGTCGGAACCATGGGAACAACTTTATGCAACATGGCTGCGATAATCTCTTCTACGGGTTTATTGCATTGGGCGTGTGAGCATATTGCTAAATGCTGTTTCTGAAGTTCCTTGGAACTTGGTGGAGTCTTTGAAGTAATTATCAAATACTCTGGCCAAACGGGGTGTGCATTTTCCCCCTTTTCAGTCTATTAATTGGGTATTTGATAATTCAACCCCCCCCCCCCCAAAAAAACGCAGCATGAAGTACAGCATACGCAGCGTTTGTGTAAACATATATAATCCAGAGTATTCAACTCAAGTCAGTATGACACAAGTGTATGTTATTGAAGCTCACATTCGCGATTGATAGAAGTTCAAGCTTGCAGGCGGTCAATGGCAAGTGTCAGCATGGCATCTCAGTTGTCTGGGTTATTTGATGAGTTTCTGTGATGCCCAGACCAAATTCTCCCAGCAACACTGGATGTACTAGATATTTAGCTGGCATTTGATTCTCGATTTCAATTTTGACAATCGGTAAACCTACACCTCAATTACGTATTGTCACATTGTCAATACGAGCTTTACAGCGTTGTAAACTATTGTCTGCAAGTGAAATTACAGATTAGCAACATTTGAAAGTTCTGGCTCGTCTTACCGGCCCGATGGGTATTACGGAATAGCCCTGACCCCGGAACCCGGTGAGTCGCTCAATCCCGTCCAATCCGCTGTCTCCACCACACCCCCACGTGAGCCACAAATTCTGAAAATGGAATGGAATATAAGGGGCCTTAGAAAGGCCGATACAACGAGCCACGGGCGCATGGTTTAGTGGTATAATACTCCCTTAGCATCTAGCAATATGGGAGTGGTCCTGGGTTCGATTCCCAGTGTGTCCAGCTACAGAGGTTTAATTCCTCGGCCACCATTTTGTTATTTTTACATTTCATTTTTACCTCAATCGTCCTCGCTACTCGTTCAGACGGTTTGGACAGAGACAACATAAAACCTATTCCAAACTCAGGCCTCGCGGGCTTTTTCGCGAATTCGCTGCGCACCTATGCAAACACACACGCGAGGTTCTACACAACCAGATCAGCTCCAGTTCCAGGTGTACGACACTTGTCACGACCTTCCGCCGTGGTTCGCATTGATTAGCAACCTAGCTAGGCTTGGTCGGAAATCAGCGAAGTACTGCGCTCTGCCCTGCCGGCCTGGGGACAGGTTGGCTCACTGGACATGTGTCAGCGCCACTAAGCTTTACGCCGGACTGAGCAAGACTGCGTAAATTCTTACTTATACACAGTACTTCGCAGGAAACGCGATTAGGTGTACGGTTGCACCGTGACAGAGCGGATCAGATTTGATTTCCTGGTTCAGCTGTCCCATTATCTGGTTCCCGACTCAGCCATGTCTTTCCGGACTTATCATTCCACAAGTATCCAACAAAGTATGCAGAGAGTGTCTGGCAACGTGTGAAAAGTGCAAGTGAATGCTTATCCAGCCATGACCCTTGAGATGCACATTTGCTTGAAAACACACGTTTACTGTGGGGGGTTATTATAATAATTAAAAAAGGGGGGGTCTCTTACGCAGCCTGCATGCACATGCCCATGAATCCAAACTGGATTGCCATTTCGCTGTACAAGTTGTGAGATCGGCTGAGATGCCGGGAGCGAATCTCGGGAGACCAACACACCAAGATCTCAGGAACCCGCCAGAAACTTCCGAGACTTGCATGTTTTTGAGATCCATTCTCGATTCCAACAACTGACGACGCTCGTGACCAACCACTTGTCTCTTCGACAGATTGACGGGGGCTACTTCAGATCGATCTAGCGATGACGTCCCGTGTCGTCAGTGCCTGCTAGCATTGTGGAGAATGCCACAGCTACCCCTGCATGTGGCTGGGGCTGCCGTCCCGCCTTTACGTTGCGCCACAAGATCGACATCGCCTCATACCTCGGAAACTTGCAATGAGACCAACTCTGTTCTCATAGTGACGACAGCCCAGTCATCCGTTACTCCTTTGGTGATTCGCTTAGATGATGATTCTGAAAGTATTCTCCCTTGGCTCACGAAGTACTTCCATTTTCCGAGTAAATGAATGAAAAGCAGCGGTAGACGGGAAAATCTCAAACATGGCAGTATGCAGTTTAGCGGCTTACATGGTGGCGGCAGAAACGCTTGGACTTTAGGCTCATGGGGTTACCAACATCGTCATCCTGATGCCGTGCTGTCCCCGCAAAAAGGTGAGACAAGGCTTTTGAGCTCCTTTTTGGTACTCACAGCAGCTGTCCCAAAAAGTTGGCATTAGCTCTGCTTCTAGACAGTTCTGTACAACAGTTGGACAGGAGAGGTAAGGCGTTGCTGAGACGGGAGCTCTATCCTCAGTAATCATCCCAGGACGGCAGTGACGATACTGCGTCACCTGCTGAGACAAGACCAATCAGGTCCATCAGCTGCCAAGTGTGTTGTTGCTGCCCTTGGTCTGTTTCCGGCAATTCTACAGCCATAGATGACGGGACATCCCGACCTGATCAGGCCCCCAGTGTGACTCCCCTGAGCTGGAGCTGAAGCTTGGTCCTACGTTATGGAACCTCTGCACAATAACAAAGCACGATGACGATGAGGTCGCCCAAAGAGGCACAATTGCACCTACGATCCTAGTTGGAGAGGGAGGGAGCCAGTCTGCTTGGCATGGGATTGTACCATCATGATGATGCAATACCTTCCAAGAAACATCACCTGGAGTGTGACCAAAGGTAATATAAGCCCAGTGCTCTTCCCATTTATTTCACCACATGTCTTACTTCCATCATCCTCAACAACAATAACACAACCAACCAATTCAACCAGCTTTGATACCCAACAACTCTTCTTGAAACTCACTATCACCTACTTTCTTCATCAACCACCTACCCAAAACCAATACCCAACATGTCTGGACTCGTCAACAAGGTCAAGGAGGCTCTCCACTCCGACAAGCACGCCGAGACCGGAACCCACAACAACTACAATGAGCCAGAGGGCGTTCACGGACCTCATGGTTCCCGCGCGGCCAATGCTGCCGACCCTCGTGTCGACTCTGACCGTGATCACCGCGCCGCTCCTCACCATCACGAGGCGGGCGTTGCTGGCGGCCACTATCAGCCCGGCGGCCACCACCAAGAAGGAGCCTACGGCGCCCATAACTCTCGCGTGGCTAACGCCGCCGACCCTCGCATCGACTCGGATCGTGACCACCGCGGCGCACCTGGTCACCACGGCCACCACGGTGGAGCTGGAGAGTTCTCCGGAGGTCAAGCTGGTGTGACGGGCTACAACGACCCCGCCGGCACCCACGGCGCCCACAACTCCCGTGTGGCCAACGCTGCCGATCCTCGCATCGACTCGGACCGCGACCACCGTGGTGCTCCCGGCGGTGCTGGCACCGCTCACTATGGTAGCGGCCCTGGCCCTGCGGCCAACACTGCTGGCCCCCACCGCAGTGACGTGTTGAACAAGGCGGACCCCAGGGTTGATAGCGACCTAGACGGAAGCAAGACTTTCGGCGGAAACAGGACTGTGCAGTAAGTTGCTGATGAGAGTGCGGAGCGCAGTCCTGCACGGGGCTGCGAAAGAGAAGGAGAGTCCCAGGGGCTAATGTACTGGTTTCCCATTCAGAGACAACGGTGCTGCTCACAGGGACCCTCGGGATGCAGCTCAGGTGCCTCCGTCTGTCTTGAGGCAGCATGTCGGCGAGCCTGCTATTGAGCATGGCGACCATAGTCACGCCCGGTCTGAGAGACATCAATCCATGTCTCACCAGGATGCGCACCGGGGCATTTAAGAGGAAGGGTTCCGATCGCGGATCCTGGAGTGTAATGATTAGCATGAACTTCTGCCTTTGAAATTGTCAGGGTATAATTTTAACTCAATTCTTCCATGTCGCTATCGAAATGTTCCACCGCGAATTATATCACTTGCACATGTAGTGTTGGGCAGATGTGGGATGGCTTGGCATAGTTTACGCATGGGACATTGCAAGTCCACGTAGATTGGACAACTCTCTGATTATGAAAAGTTGTAAATCATATCGGAAGGCGGCAACAGCAACCGCTTACAATTCGTCATAAGCGTGAAGCGCTGTTATGTCCAGGTGACTTGAGTTCCCATCAAGCTCCTGAAGGCACCGTCAAGGGCCTTTCTCTTGCTGGCCTGTTCCTGTCGAGACTCTTCCGAAACATCATCCACCGCATCTTCCCCGTCATGACCCCGCACCCGTGGCGTCCATGCGTGTATCTGCCCATCAGTACGACCGCTGTAGACACCGCCAGCCGCGTTCATGCCTCCAGGCACGATACCGATGGAGCCACTGCTTTCGTATGCACCGGCACCACGCCAGACGAGACCGGTAATGCGATTCCTGACGGAACGCTCCCCTGCGCGGCCGGCGGTCCTGACGCCTGCAATCTGGGAGCCGGGCGCCCGCAGGCGGGTGACGATCGTGCCCTCGTGCAGATCCATGACAAGGATCTCGGTCTCGTTCGGCCAGAACAGCAGCTCCTTCTTGGCGGGCGTCAGCCCCACCGGCGTGACGAACATGGGCACGCTGGCCAGCTGTCCGTTGCGGATGCTCGGGCCAAAGCTCGCCAGCGTGTTGGCGCTCGTCGCTGCGTCCCACACGCGAATCCGCCTGTCATGACCGGCAGACACAATGTATGCGCCGTCGTCCGTCCAGGTGAGACCATTGACCGGGCCCGCGTGCGCCTTGGCAGAGACACGGAAGCCACGGTCCCAGGGGCTGTGGCTATGGGGGCCGCCGCCGTCCCCGCGCGAGAAGATGCCGAGGCTGTCTTCCTGGTCGAGGAGGCCGAGCAGGGCGCTGGCGCGGCGGACGTCCCAGATGCGCACCGCGCCGTCGAGCGTGCCGCTGGCGAGGACGTGCTCGTGGCGGGGCGACCACGCGAGTGACAGGACCGCCCCGCCCCCCGAGATCTGGCCGGGCGGGACGAGGGTCTGCACCGCCGCGTTCGAGCGCAGGTCCACGAGACGTACGGCTGGGTGCGCGGTGCCGCATGCGACCAGGAGGTGTTGGGCGACGGGCGAGATGGCGTGGGTGTAGATCTTGGAGCCCATGTCCCACGTCCCCGACATCAGCACGGTGTTCGTGTCCCATATCTTGAGTGTCTGGTCGTAGGAGCTCGAGAGGAAGGCGCCTGGGTCGCTCGGGAAGATCGAGAGGTGGGTGACGCCGAACCTGTGCGCCTTGGCCGTGGAGTCGGAGCGGTGGATCGTTGCGACGGGCTTGTAGGTGTGGGCGTCGTGCGGGTTGCCGCATTGCTCGAGGTCCCACAGCTTGATGGTCGCGTCCGAGCCACCTGATATCAGTCTGCAAGTTGTGCAGTGGAGGCTGTCAGTAAGGACTCTTGTACATCCACAGAAAGCCAAGGAAGTATGGGAACTTGTGTGTGTGTGTGTGTGTGTGTGTGTGTTGTTGTATGTGTCATACATTCGTCCATCGAACCGCTCAAGGGCAAGTGCATTCACTCCAGCCTGGTGTGCCCACAGATCTTGACCTTGTTTGTGACCTGGCGATGCAGACCTCGAGGTCCCTTGGGCAGTACTATCTGTTGTTGCAGAACCCTTGTGTCCACCGTCAAATCGAAAGTGAGGTGCTGGTCTAAAGGATCGAACGAGTTTGGTGGTCTCTAGCTTGGCGAAGACATTTGGACCAAGGGCACCCGTGGCCCTGTCAAAGAGAGATTGATCCATGGGCTTTGATCATTGTGCTGCCTGCCTCCCATGTTCCAAGGAATCAGGCCCAATACTCGATGGAATGGATGTTGTGATTGACTGTGCAGAGAGAGAGGGAGAGACAGACAGAGAGATGCTTTGGAGTGGTGGTTGCGACGAGACCCCACGCCGTTCTAGGCAGACCATGAGGGGCGGGGAGAGGGGTCTTGGCGCATGTGCAGAGCTTCATGAAAGACCCCAAATCCTCACAAAGACAGCTGCTATTTTTTCCAGACACAACCCCAACAAAGGTCGGACCTTGCACTCGCAGCAATTCTGAAACTTCAACTTTCCTATGCAGACCCCACACAGCCAGCCTTCCCATCCTCCCTGGCCTTTAAAGCCCTGAATGACTTCCTTAAACCGCCAGAAAGGTTCCTATACCTATGGTGAGGATAGCACTGATGCATTCACTACCGGTCAGGAAACAGCGAGAAGGAGGCATGCAACAGTATTTGATGCAGTCGCAGGTATGCACATTCTGTTACCCTTACAATCTCTTCTTTCAGCCTGATAGTCCACTCACTCGCCCCTCACCACCACCCAACAATAGGTCGTGTCTCTCTCAAATTTGCCAAAGGCTCTGCCCTGAGTGGTAGCCGCAAGACGTCATCAGGCCATCATCAGCTTGCCGACCCAGTCCTGGCCCCCGAGGAGGTTCTGTTCGCCCGCAAGAACGCACCTCAGCGATACGCAGAAAAGGATATCTATCTCGCCCACCAAGACCTTGCCGACGGCGGTCGCGACATTCTTCCCGAGAGCGATATGCTCAAGGCCGTTCACACATACGCAGGACACTTTTATGAATCGATGGCACAACGCCATGAAAGTAAAGGCCGTGGGCACATCCGGCGTGTTGATGAGCGCAGCATGGACGAGACCGCCCTCCTGGCATTTGGCATACTGCTTGAGGAGGCTGCGAGGGACAGCCTGGGGAAGGACGGCGATCTTGTGTTCACAGAGGGCGTGGGAAGCACCCATGAGCAGCACGAGGAGGATACGAATGAGGAGGACGATGCCCAGGGACAACAGCAGCAAGAGACTCGTTCACAGCGCCGCTCATACACGCCTGTAAACTTTGAAGGCGAAGAAGATTTCTGGAAGCGAAAGTACTCAAAAAGACGCAAGGTCAAGGATGAGGGGGCTTAAGTGGTCAATCGATTACACAAGAGCCTACCAGCGAATGGAGACCGAAAGAGAGAGAGAGAGAGAGAGAGAGAGAGAGAAAGCCTTGCCAGGCATGACGAATGGGATCGAGGCCTGGGAGAAAACACATCCGGTCCAAGTCTGCTTTCTGTTCCGAAGACGACATGCATCGATACCAGGTTCGTAGGAGCTGGTGGATTTTTCCTCTCCTTCCCCTTCCTCGTTCCCCTTGCTGACCCTCACCCGATGGATGCTAGCAAGATCGGTTACATGCACGGCAATAGCCGACTACGACCTTCAAGCATCCCCCTCATGCCGTAATATTTTCCACAAGTCGCAGACATCTATATGGGCATGCCATTGAGACCAGACAATTGCAAGGGTTTCGTTCTGACCAGCCACATGGTGAGCAAGGATGCAAAGACCTTGCTAGCCGCAGCAGACAAGGCGCAAGGCCCGTCTTCTCTGCAACACCAACGAGCGGAACACCAAATCGGCGGGGAGACTCAACACAGCAGCAGATTCTGAGATACCTGCTCAGATGTGATGCAGGTGTTATTGGTACGAGCATTTCGTGGTCTCCTCACGTTGTTTGCCTTTTGTCATACCGCGCAAAAACACGTGGAGCCCTCGTCCCCCCTCCCGCTCACGCCTATGCCACTCGCTTCATGCAGTCAGGCTTTATTGACGACAACGACGTAATGTTTGCCATCACAAGGCCATTGCATTTGAAGGCCGAGATTGGCGCATGGACTGGCAAGGCAACAGGACATCGGAGTGTCAATGTTTCTATTCAATCTACAACCTTCGAGGGACTAAAGCACAACAAGTTGTAGATTAGACAGGTCGGGCGCGTTCCATGGCTGTCTCTTGTAGAAGCTAAGCCTCTCCGTTGCGTCCTTGGACCTGACCTTCTGAGGGGGGAGAGGCTCAAACTACAACACTGCCGACTGACTGTAAAAGGATTGAAGCATCAACGACATCTATTTTGTGCGCAATTAAAATCACAGATGCAGCATTCTTACATGCGCCCGAGAGACGCCTCGAGACAACCACGCACATAAGACGGTCCAGATTCCTGGCCGCCTGGCCGCGTCCGGCTCCTTCTACCACGTGAAGACTTTGAGCGATGTGTTGTCACGGCAGTACAATTATACAGGAGAGAGAGATGCCTTCTAGTAGGCGGCCGAGGGTCTGCTGAACTGCAACCGCCTCGCCCTTTTCCATCTTCACCTGCATTGGCTGGATACACACACCTGAACATGACGCCACAGGGCGGGAAAAAGAAGAGTACAGTACTGCTCCATTGGCGGCAGCCAGCAGTGCTCGTATGTTTTTTCTTGGTATCACTGCGGTGTGCTCGTCAGGCCGCAGTGGTGCTACCACAGCATGAAGCAGTGCCAACATATGATCGCTGACGCGTGGAGCACACCACATTGCGTGCTGTTGGACGCCAGGATAGGCTGCAAAACATGCAGAAGGAGGGGAATATCACAAATGACACTCGGCAAACCAATGCTACTAAGATTTGTCGCATCCAACAATTGCTGCGCAGAAACTAGTCTCACCGCACATGCTTGACATGGACATTCCGGCCACTTGCCTCTTATGGGCTCAGGTCCAGCGCACCCCTTGTCTGGTCTTCTGCCTAGACCTCTCAAGAGCTTGTCTGTTTTTGCAAAGCATCAGACAAGCCATTTCCGAGGCGCTGGGTCAGCCATGAACGGTGGGTGGGAAGCGCGCAAAAGAGGGAGGGGGGGTATATTGCACCCACACGGCACCCGATGAGTGTCCGGTCCGGCCCCACGAGATGAAAGTGACAGCTCACAATTCCGGAGGCACACCAGTCGAGAGAAGGTCTTGGCCGTCCGGGTCTCGCCCTGCGATTCCCCCCCCCCCCCCCGGCCTCTCTCACTCTCACATTTTTCTCGATCTCCGAGGTCCAGCTTATAGACACGCGGCCGGCAGCGACAACCGTTATGAACGAGAGAAAGCCAATCGTCATGTTCGGCTTCTGCTCTCCCTTGCGGATGAAGGGCGCCACTTGGCGTGCTACAAAAGGCTGCCGTGTCCTTGCCGTCTCTGTGCCGTCCTCTTTTGTGTGTGTGTGTGTGTGTGTGCGTGTGCATCTGAGACCTTGAAGGGCGGCGGTTTGAGAGATCTGGAAGGAACGGAACCAAGTGGGATTCGTAAAAGAAGGAAATAGAGGAAAGCAAAGACGACTGGTATGCTGCAGGCCGCCTGAAACATCCATGGCCCCGCTACCGCCTTTCATGTGACCACAGTTTTCGACGTGTCGAATCTGGGAATCCGCCCGTGGTGAGGCAGGCTCCAGCTGACGATTGCCGAGAGATGCTAGGTGCGCATGCAACTAACGAGGTGACAACAAAACGTGCAAACTTTATCTTGTTGTCTCACACCCTCATGGTTCTGGCCCCCCATGTCTGCAATGCTAGGCTAGAACTTAACAGCAGAACGGCACGCTGGGTGGCGTGTGTGGTCCTTTGCTTTCTTCCCAGCCGTACTGGCGGGCAAGCAGAGAAAAGACAAAGATAAACATTGCACAAAATTTTCGGGATAGATGCTCTTAGGTTGTTACGTGTATCATTCGCCGCCCCCTTATTCAACCAAACGACTCACAATCCCTACTTTCAGCTCAACATGGTATGATGAGTCGAGATGTGTCCCTTCAACAAGTCACGGCTACTTGAGGCACGGAAGGACGAGAGGAGGGAGGGAGGAGATGGGGGGGGGGGCGGGCGAGGAAAATACGACCCAGATCGCTGGGCTGGTTACCACGCCCTCGGCAAAGAGAACCCATTTCCTTGCGTCAGCACATCCCAGATTCAAACCTCGGACACGCTGCGGCAACTGATTATCCCCCTGGGGAAAAAAACAAAACTCTAATCTCTCTTTCCCCTCCTTCCATGCCCAACTTCGGATTCGGATGGAACGTTCGGGGGGAGGGAAGAGGGAAGGGGGGTGGCTTCGTCGGATCGATCTACTACAACCAAAACCAAAGAAAAAAAATAGCTCTCGAACAAGGAGGAGGCGGGGAGTCTCCGAAGTACCTGTACTTGAGTTGCCATCTTAGGATATTCAGGGTCTTCGTTGGGCAGAGAGAGAGAGAGAGACACACACACACACACAAAACAAAAGCCCGCCGTTGCGCAGTCATGTACGGATGATACTTGAAAGAAACATTTGATATGGACCAGCATTTGCTTGTGTCGTTGGGCACGAAGATCGACAAGGCTGGCCAGCCTGGGACATGATAAGCACGGCGCAGGAACTCAAAAATAGACGCGGCCATAATTCCATCCACCACCCCCTCCTCCCCTGCCTGCCTCCTCTCCCCCCCCCCCTCCTTTCTTCCCTTAGATCCAGTTTTGAATCTATGCACCCCCCCCTTTCTTGAGATGGATGAGAGAAGAACAGGGTCCCCTTCAGATAAGATCTCACAAGCACTCGCACTTGGTTCACGTCACGTGCGTGGGAACTCTGAGCTCACGTACTGCGCTGCGCGTACATTTTACACTTAGGACGAAGAGATAGGATCGACTCAAGTGGCGGATAACGCGGCCATGCCGTGGTGATGCATACGCATGCATGCGGCCGGCCCCTCCTTCTCCTCGTCCTTGCGAAGAAGAGAGTGAAGACATGGGCGGTGTGAAGTACTGCTACTACTGCTACTACTACTACTACTACTACTACTATCCCTATAGCCTGGGCTATTTCGGTGGTATTCCCCCCCCCCCCCCAGTGGAACAATGCCTCGGAGGCAACACCGGGCCCCCTATGAAACATGTCTCGTGCGATGTGATTGTTCAATGTTCACGTTCCTTTTTTGTTTTTGACTTTTTACTAAGTTGTTGTTGGATCGAAATAATATGGACTATTCGCGTTAGTCTTGGACAAAGAACACGAGGAAGTATACGTAAACGAATAGAGGGTGCCGGTGCGTGTGCGTGTGTGCGTGTGTGGTGGTACACTACCTGTCGCAGCTTATTCGTCTGCGACCGAACTCCCTAACGGGATTGCAGAAGCGAAGTACTGTTGTAGTCAGAACTTTTTCGTCTTCTCTCTTGCCCCCTCCCCTCCCTTTCTTTCTTTCTTCCGCCAAGACCACGTGGAAAAGGACCTTGTTTGGACTCCATCGAGGGGGGGGGGGTTGTATGCAAAATACGAACCCGCCGACGCGGCGGTCAGAGTCATTCCAGCCAGTATAGCTTCACGGAGCCGCAGTATCCGACATAAAAAAGTTGGAGTCACTGTGGGAGCCAATTGCGCAAGGGTTTTTCTCTCTTTCTTTCTCCCCCTTGTCCCAGCTTGAACGCGTGATCTTTTTTTTTCTTCTTCTCCTCTCTCGTTCTTTCTTGTTTCCTTGAGAGGCGGTCTGAGTCTTGTCCCATTTTCAAGTTTTCAATCTTCCAACCGGCCCCCTCTCCCCAGCCCTCTCTCTTCCCGAAGCCCACCAACCTGATATTAGAGGGCGGTGATCATAGCTTGATAGACTGCGTCATGCGGACTACGGGCTTCGGCGTGTACGACGACTCAATAAGCGCCCGGCCCAAAAGGACGACCCGCATGGTGTGGGCATAGCGCCGCCCATCATGATGATGGAGAGGGAGGTGGGGGGGGGGGAGGGGCGCGGAAGGAAGGCCACACCATACAAGCCACGAGGGAAGCGATTTTAGAGACGGGATCATCCACCAGCCACCCGAGTTGTATGATGATGATGATGATGATGATGATGATGATGCGATGGGCAAGTACAACAGTAGTATCGGTCCTTTGTGTGTGTGTGTGTACTATGGTGGTATGTTTGTCCCGGATATGACCGTAGGACCGCGGATCCGAAGCAAAGTACTGTACTCCCCCACTCCCCGGTTGTCGGCTCGAAAAATAGTGTGCTGGGCCTCCCTTGCTGTTCTTGTGATCGAAGGGTAGATGGTGATTCGCTTGCTCGGGATCCGTCTTCATTGGACAAGTAGGAATGGCAATGCTGATATTGTCTCTTTCTCTTCCTTCTTGGTCTCTCCCCATGTACAGCTAGCGGTGCTCGAGTGCCGCACGGCAACAAGGCAAAACAAGTGCGAGTCAGCCAGGAAAGACCCTGCTCTGGCTGCCTGATGCTGGCACGCCGTGGTCGATCAGGCACTGCTTCCATGTGGGGGATCGCAAATCGGGCATACATTGAGAGAGTAGAAGGGAGGCCTATCCTAACACTGCTCACATGGCACCTGGCACTTCCTTGGAATGCACTGCTACTGGTACATGCTATGACAGGAAGATGCGCACAACAAACTCTATCGAGGGAGATCGATCGTGCTGGCTGCTGCTGGGAATGACCGTGCTGATGCTCGTCTCATGGGTTTCCTTATTCCGTTTGATACGAAAGGCCTTGAGATGGACGGATTGGACATAATTGAGCTCCAGCGCGCCCCCTTTGGATCTACCAGCTATCTCCCTTGTAATCACACGGCATTGCAGCCTGCAGGACATACATGTACATGCATTTTCTATGCTCTCGGCGTTTTCCAATGTCATGGATGCATGTACATACTCACACTACTACGTTTTATGTTGTAGCACAAAGTGCTCGGGGCACGCACTGGATCGTGGAAAGGGGTGGGTGGTGCTGTCAGATCTTGCAGCGGATCCTGAAGGAAGAACAAGAAAGAGGGTTCAATATCCACTCGCAAGCCCTCCCCCAGGTTCTCGGGTCCCTCCTATCTCGAGTCTAGAGACATGTGCCATGCCGTGCCAACCTTGATGAACGACATTGATGCCCAACCGCACCAGGGGAACCCAAACCGATGAAGGGGGATGGGGGGGAGGGGAGATTTCAGGTACCGGGCGGGAGCAGATCACCGCTGCAGAAACGAGGACCCCAGGACCCTTGGATGGGAGGAAGCAGAAGAAAAAAAGAGGACCCTGGATGGTCACAGATTATAGCTCAGGGACGATTGTGATGGACACAGGGAAGACGTCGTCGGGTAGGCTGGTCACCTGTCCCTGTCTTTGTCTTGAACCGCCAACATGCCGCCACAGGAGTCATAACTAGATCCAGGATTAATCCACTTGTGGTTTCGCGAAGGAAGAAAGAGAAGGAGAAAGTCATGTGGTGGAGATGATGATGGTGAGGATGATGGTAGAGGATGTGCCTGCATTCGGCTGCCAATGTCGGATCCGACACCCTCCCCCCTCACCCGAATCCCCCTCACCCGAGGCCTCTCCTTCTCTCTCCGCTTCAGCTGAGAAAATTAAAATCAAAAAAAGACACATCGAGTCAAATGCGCTCTCTTCACACGGGAAGCGGGCTGCAAGGCCCGCGCCGTAGCTCCTCTGCCCGTCGATGCGGCCTTTTTCGGACCCGCGCTTGTTTTGGATGGCAGCGCTAACTCGATTTTCCCGAGAGGGGAGAAGGTTGCTCGAGCCAAGAAAAGAAAAGAAAAAAGAAAAATAAGAAGGTTGTGTTACAACGTCGTCCTTTCTCGGTCTAGGGCAACAAGCTAGTGGAGGTAAAGACCGGCCAACCTCAAAGTTGTTCTGCTACCATCAGAGGAGGACGAGTAGGAGAACGAGGACGATGTGCTGGATGGTAGTAGCAGTGGTGTTGTTTGATCAAGCAAAGCAATCAAGCTCGACTTCATTCCAAATCCGGGAAAGATGACGATGCTCGCCCCTGCTCATAGTTGAGATGCTACGTGATCGAATGCTGAAGGTGCAATTCTGATATTTGACTAGTGGCATAACCGAGGAATCAATTGTACTTTCCCGATATAAGAATATACGACAGGGGGGAGGAAGGCACAGTGGACACCTCTTCCCATGGGCTCAAGCTCGAGAATGGTCTAGCGATGGGACTTTGCGAACTTTGGGACTACGCAAAGCCGATCAGCTTTGGCCGTACATACACTGTGATAGCCGCACCATGTTTTTTCTTTCTTTTCCTTTTTGAAGGGGTCGGGCTATGCTTCGGTATACTTTTGTAGAAAAGGACTTTTTCTGAGAGGCGACCACCAGACAAGGGGGTGTGGAAAATCCATTCAATCAAGAGACGATACGGATACGGACGAAAGGATCCCAAGCAGTCCCACTTGAGACAGACAAACAGACAGAAAGAAGAAAAAGCCCAAAACCAAGCAAATGACCAAAACCACATGTCGTTGGGGGTGACGGATTTGTGTGGTCCATCGCCACATGGCAGCGAGGAGGAAAAGAATATGAGCAACCTGGCTCGGTGAGCCCGGAGGAATGGCTGGAGGGGGGCCCATCGTTATTAGCCCCAGACCGGTCAAGGGCGCTTCGCGGACTCGTGATCATTTCGATAGACTGACCGTCCGCCCAGAGACGATTGATTTGCACCAGAGCAAGAATGTGGTACGTTACGTCGAGCCACTGAGTCTTCGTCGCGATGCCTCTAGGAGCAAGCACATTAGAATCACCATTGGTCGTAGCGAGGAAGCACAGGCCCAAGCTCGGGAATGTGGGCAGACCCAGTGAGTAAGTGAGAGAGAGGAGTGTGTGTGTGGATACCCGTAGTCATGAGTGAACTCTAAGCAGTCCCACTAAGGGTCCTACAGGCCAGAGAGGGAGCCGTCAACGTGACGTACTTCTTTCCAAGGCTCTTCTTCGTCTTCTTAATAACAATGGCGTCCCGGAGAGAGGGAGTCATGAAGAGTAGCAAGTAAGATGCCGCCCCAAAAGAGGAGAGAAAGACAGTGAGAGAGAGAGAGACAGGGAGTTGTCTGCCAGACAACACCACCTCTTTTTCCACTTTGGTTGACAGCGCTAGTCTGATGTTGGCATGTCCGCCGGCAAGGAGTGATGACCTTGCCGAAGGAACCGCAGCACTGATTGCTGGGAAAGTTTCGCGTGCTTCGAGAAGACAATCTGAGCCTTCCAAATTGTGGAGAGACCCAGTGCGTACCCTGCAGCAGCGTTACAGTAGCAAATACCAAGCAATATCCACCCAGTAAAAAAAAAAAAAAAAGAAAGAAAGAAAGAAAGAAAAAGGCCGTAGGAACCAAGTACTCGAGGGCAAGCCTCGGTTCTGCTGCACCGTATCGAGTGCCGTTCCCCGATCCATCATCCTACAGTCCTATGTCTTTTTCCTCCTTGCATCTCTTAGTGCCCTCCTCCCGGCCTGGAGCGCATGCCGATATCGAGCTCGAAGAAAATGTGCTTTTGATGTTTGACTTTTCCTCTGGATGGGGAGGGGGCCGCATTTTCTGGCCTCGTCACATACAGGCCTTGTTGGTCTATACCCACAAGCAACCAGGTTTACCAACCGCCGTGCCTTGACGATTGGTCGTCGTCACCTCCCAAGCTTAATTTGCTCGCTGAGGCATTGGCGGTCTGTGCATCGCAAAGGTTTTCTCTCCTCCTTCTTGTTTTCTTGTTGATGATGATGGCATGACCAGGCCCGCGTTTCATGCGCAGCTATTTTTGCGCCGGATGAGATAAGATGGCGGGCCTTGCACTGGGTGGAAAAGAGAGGGGTCAAGAGAGCCACAGGGC
The DNA here is from genome assembly GCA_006503525.1 of Cryphonectria nitschkei. Classification (NCBI taxonomy): domain Eukaryota; kingdom Fungi; phylum Ascomycota; class Sordariomycetes; order Diaporthales; family Cryphonectriaceae; genus Cryphonectria; species Cryphonectria nitschkei. The sequence continues at coordinate 114,555 of LAZJ01000036.1, forward strand.
CAAGGCCAAGACGAAAAAAAGGTACCATAGTACCAACCCCCCCCCTCGTCCTGTCTGTCACTCTCCGTCTCTCGCCGAAGAATACTTCATGCGCCGTCTCGGTGTGTCCGGTACAATCAATCAAATTATTTTGTTCTTTGAGAATCACACATCCCCACCCCTCGCCCTCTCCACCATTCCCCTCCCCCCTAAGCGACAAGAAAATTACTGAACGGACGTGGACCGCTCAATGGATTGGGATCGTTAAAATTTGTAACGTGCACTCGTATCCATCCTGCTGTGGGCCTTGGTCGGACCCTCTTGAGTGTGACCAGCCATGCCTTGGTCACGCGCACGTCGATTCATCATAATCACTGCCACCTCGAGAAGAAAACAGACAGTGAGAGACTACTTGTTCCCGGGAATTCGGTAAATGGCGGTAAGGGCTGGTGGTTGACGAGCAGTTCCTGGCGGTCACGGGTTTCAGGCCTTCACCAGGTCGAACTTGGCCAGATCCAGGAGGGTAGGCCGAGAGAGAGAGAGAGGCGTTCTGGCGCTGCTGGGCTGGTGTACATAGTACGTAGTAGTATATCATGAGGTAAGCCAGGTGCGGATTGAGATCAACTCACACCGACGCCCATGATATCACCGACGGGGGGGTGGCATTGGATCACCCTACGCGTCGAGGAGTCACTGTTTTCCTTTTCTTTCCTCTTCTTTTCTTTCTTTTCCTCTCGCCTCCTGCTCTCACACACTCAAAGAACTGGTGACTGGGTGGACAATGCTTTCCTATCAAAATGAAGTCACGAGGGATGTGGCAGCCGACACCTCCGTGTTGAAACGGTGGCCAACTTGGCGGTCTAGAACCAAAAAAACAAACCCGGCACCGAGTCTATTGGCTAGCTGACTCGCCACAGATGTGCGCCTTCAAAGTGGAGCTGCAGCAGGTCTGGCAGCATGTTCTCCGCTTATCAGTCTATCAATCTAATCGCATGTGCACGCTGCATTTTGTATCTTTACGAGACGGAGGGAGGGAGAGAGAGAAGGATGCGATAGCCCGACGCTCGGCTGGGCGCTGTGTCTCGGCCGAAGGCTAGGACGGACAAGCCCCTCGTCCGCGCATTTGGATAGAGACACAGAGAACACATACACACACATACACGTAGCATAGAGGTTGAAGTAGAGGAGAGGAGAGGAGAGAGAAAGAAAGTCTCCCTGGTCGTGTCCGCGGCCCCGTAGGATGGACCCTCGTCCAGTTTCCCCTCCCTCTCCCAATCATCAACACAGCCCAAGGAGATCGACAACCTCGTCGGGTCTTTGAGTCCATGGGGTCTGATCCTCTTACTGGTCTGATGAGGTCAGAACCGGACCAGAAGATGCTCCACAGAGCAATATGATGGCAAGGCGTTGACTTGCGGCGGACACGCCCACAAGGGCAAGAACAAGAACAACAAAACTTGGATTTAAAAGGACCAAAAAGGAAGAAATCCGAGCATTGCATCGGCTGGTAAGAGGTATCTTTGTAGATCCTGATCCTGGGGTAGGGGACCACTGTCTAAATGTTATAAGTGGGATCGCTGTGCTCATCATCACCAGGTCGTGTAATAGCATGGGCGCTCTGACATTTGTCCTGGCCATGTGCCTCGCGGTGATATTCCGTCAGTCAGTGCGCCAAGACAGGAGGGGTTTGAAGACAGAATTATACGTGGTAATAGTAATGGGTATACTATAGTACTACTATGTAGGTTCTGGCCTGGCTCGGTTCCCACTGGGGAGGCAATCATGTGGTTCTACAGCCACGTTGTAGTACTCGGCCAATTTTACTTGTCTCTTTGATTAAATCACCGGTGGATAAGTGTATAACCCCCCTTCCCCCCCCCCAAGAAAAAGGCCAGTGATATAGGAAGGGGGGTACAGAGCAGGAGAAAGAGAAAGAAGGGGGCCATAGAGACTAGAGAGATAAGCGAGAGGCTTCGCACTTGCCCAGGGGTCCTTCTGTCGATGCCTCTCAGCCGCATTGGAAGCGAGAAGCTCCGGTCTGTTTGTCCCTGCGCCTGCAAAGAAGAAGACACACCCCCAAGGAAGAGAGAGAGAAAGAGAGAGATGTGACCCGATCGTACCCGGCGGGTTGGGAACTAGGTAGATGATTGTTCAATTTCCCGTGGCTGGGTCTAACAGGCTCCAGGATCTTAGCCGGTACATGAAGGCGTTTCAAGCTTCTGGCTGGTCTGTTGCCCAATCACGGGGGTGGGGAACACTGCATAGGGAAATATGATGCACTTAAAGGGGCCATCGTAAATTTGATGCACATCGACCCTGCAGCCTCAGGTACATTACATTGCATGCTGCAAGCATGCAACCCATGCCTGCAGATCAACTGACAAGCAACTTTGCAACAACGATTGCCCATCAGTTCCCAGTTTGTGACTCCCGATGAAGGAGGGGGAAGAACCATCCCTCCCCCTCAAAAGAAAAGCAAACCAAAACCCCCCTTGCAAACTGTGATTGCACCAGACCGTGACCACCCTACCTACAGTAGTAGGCTGTAGCGCCCCCTCCTCCTCCACCCCATTCGAGCCTGTCGAGCTTTGTCCTCTTTCACCGCCCTGTCTTATCTTTCTGTGTGTATGTGTGGTGTGCTGCAGGTCTGTCTCCTCTGCCGGACCCCGCAGTTGGAGGTTGGTCACTCTGCCTGCCACCTCGTAAGCCTGCAGAGTATGTGCGGAGTATCCAAAATGAGTACATCCCATGGTATGTACATACTGCAATATGTACACGATACTATGATTCATTCAAACCAGGCTTATGAGACAAGACACACGAAGACGACAAAAGAAGAAGAAGAAGAAGAAGCAGCAGCAGCAGAAGAAGAAAAGAGCTTCTTTGACCAGGTGCAGCTTAAGGATTCCCGGCCATTTTAGCAGCGCACCCATAGTACCACAGTACCATAGCACGGACGACCCTGGTTGATAGTGTCATTTCTGCGAACTGATCAAATAAATAGTGGACGCTTTGGCTGGGGGGGGGGCAGGCAGGACCATAAGTACATACTATAGTACATAATAAGTAGCAGCAGTAGCGGGGAGAGCTGGCTCCGTCATGGAGTGGGGACGTGAAAGTCCTAGCTCGTCACCGTTTTCCTGCTGTACCTGGGATGATCCCTACCTATGGCCCTTACGTTCCTGCCTGGAGTGGACCGTTCCTCGTCCGTCTCGATATCCACGCAGCCACGGCTAGACCTTGTAACACACGCCTCCTGCTGGCTGGGAAAAGGAATGATTGGGGAAAAGAGGGTGGTGGTGCTAGTATGCAGTAAGGTAGAGTTGGCAAACAGCTCCTTTTTTCCCCTTCTTTTCCCCTTCGTCTTTTCCTATTCAGATTTACTCTCATTCTCATCTCTCCTCGTTCCCACCCGCTGCCCCTCCCTGCCTTCTTCTTTTTATGTGTCCATGTACCGACGTACCGTGCCTTCCTACATAGTAGTGCCATAGTAGCTGAATACTGTACTAGTACCGTACCCCTCTCTCTTTCCTTCCTCTGCACCCCTGGCCAGAGCGAAACGGACCACTGGTAGTCAAGGCCAAGGGAACCCACTACCCACTCATCTACCACCCCCCCCACCCCGGTCGGCTCCAACCACGACGCCGCATCGCCTTCGCCTTACCTTGTTTGCCCTGCGCCCAGACACGCCTCACGACACACCAAGGGGGGAACCTCTTCCAGCTTCGCCTTTTCTTGGACCTGATTCTCATCCTCCCACCTTTATTTGTTCCCCAGGCCAGCCGTGGCTTTTGATTACTCGGCGCTCGATCAGATCCACCCTACCTGTCCCCCCTGCACGCCCGGCTCTTGACTCCCGGCTTCTTGTTCCTTCTTCAGCAGCAGCAGCACTTGGTCGGGTGTGTCACGTTACCTGGAACAGTATCACCCCAGGGATTCGTCAAGCAGCACCGCCCGCAGCAGGAACCAAGCATCAGTACCCAGTACCCAGTACCTGCGTCCAGCACCAGTACCGAGACCAATACAACACGCGCACAGCACAGCACAGCACAACACAGCACACGCTACAAGTCGGTACCTTGGCCAGTCTTGTTCTGCCTCGACCCTACCGGCAAGCTGGAGACTCTGGCATCCTCTCCTTTCCGGTCCTGATAGCTGCCCAACTGTCGATCCCCTCCTCGCGCCTCTAACGAAGTTTCCTCCCCGGCAGCGGATCAGGCAACTGTTTCTCTCCTCCTCCTCCTCCTCCTCCTTCTCCTCCTCCTCCCCTCGAGGTGACGACGCCCACGCTACCGCGCAGGTCTCTTCTCAGTCTAGGCACACCGTCTATCGAAAGCCGTGCTGCTGCCACGGGCGTAGGGTGTGCGTGAGCCTCCTCTCTTCTCTCCTGCCTCGCTGGGTCCTCATCGTTCCGGGGGACTGGAGTAGGCTCAAGCCTAATCTGTCACTGCGCCAAGCCTAAATTGTCGTCGAGACCTTGTGGCGCAGTTGTCGGGCTAGAGAAACCCGCGTCGATTTGTTGAGTGTTTGTGTGTGTGTGTGTCTGCGTGTGTCTCTCCGTCTCTCTACTTAGACGAGAGGAGAAGAGAGAGACCGAGAGAGGGCTGAGAGCTTTTCTTGCCTTTTTCTGCTTTTCTCTTTCTCCCTCCTTCTTTCTTGCTTACTACTACCTTCTTTTCTCCAAAGGGGGGTTGTGTGTGTGGCACTGTGTGGTCTGGACGTAGACGTTTTTACAGCGTCTTGCGTTGGCCCTGGCTTCCGACTTGGTGCCGCGCGCAAGCTGGCCCGTCTCTAACCAGCCTTCCCGCCGTATCACACACATCACATCCATTATCTCGGCACCTGGCGACCATCTCCAGAGAGATCCTTGTCCCCCCCTCAGTCCAAGAGGACGGAAGCTCCACGTCCTTCACACACATCCTGGCCTTCATTCGAGCACTCACCCTGCGCCTTGATCACCAAGGGGCCCCTCGAGACGCGCCCACGCTCTTTCTTTTTCTGACATTCTCTGCCACCCCCCCCCCCCATCCCGAGGCTACCAGCTTTGCCCCTCACGGTCTGACCATATTGCCCTCCTGCTGCGTACACTTTACTTCCTCGTCCAGATCCGCCGCGCCAGAAGGATACGTACCTCCGTCGGCGTCCACAGTACCTGACTGCAGGGCAGGATCTGACCTTTCCTGAGCACCAACCCCTGCCCTGCTCCCTGGTCCTAGTCTTCCTAGGCAGGTTCAAGCGCATGTCCATCTTCCTACTACCTACTACATCACACCTCCCGGTCCCGGTCAACACGCCTGGGTCTTTAGGTCTCAGGTTGTCAGGTCGAGAAATTCTTCCTTGTCGTCGTCAACCTTTCCTCTTCCACAGCTCATTCCCTCTCCTCGCCCTCGCTGCTCTTCCTACTGCGAGCGAGCATCTCTCCTTGGCCTGTAGAGTGGCAATAGGCGATTTCCTCGCGGGAGAAGGGGAAGAGAGAGAGAGAGAGAGATAGAAAGAGACACACACAGAGAGACACGGAGACAGGGAACAAGGAGAGAGGAAGAGGAAGAGAGGGAGGGAGAGAAAATATTGGCCCGTCATCTGTCACTTGATACTCCTCATGGCCTCCGCGGCTGCGCTTGCTGCCTGATCAACTTGTCGTTTCTACTCGCGCTGATCTGGGACACTGGCCCTGTTTGCTGGCTATCAACCCTGGACGCTCGCGCACCCAACTTTTTTTTTTTTTTTAAATTTTTTTTATCCTCTCACACATTTGCTCTCACCCGGGGTCCTGGGTAGTCAAAGTACTGTACTTTGCCTCACATACATAGTATACCTGACCTCCCACCAGCATGGAACAAGGGCATACAGGGAAGCGGCCTCGCCTCTCGACTGGATGGCCAGCGGGCCCCTCTCATCATGCTCTGTCACTTCCTCCGCCGCCTTTAACTACTCCTGCTCACCATCCACAACCTCTTCCTCCTCCTACATCTTCTCAATACTCCCCCTCGCCACACTCTTTTCCTTCTCCTCACTCTTATTCCTCGCCGCATCCCTTCCCCCCCAGGCCCCAGGACTATCCTCAGTCTCACTCACAACAGCAACCACCACCGCCGCCGCCGCCGCCGCCACCACCACCACCGTCGTCGTCGTCACAGCAGCAGCCGCAGCAGCAGCAGCACTTCGATGATCGTCGGCAGCATGAACCAGAGAGATACCCGCCCAGCCAGGATCACCGTCACCATCTCCCACCCTCACCAGTGCACCAACCTTATGCGCCGCAAGCCTACCCACCCCCGATTCGCGACTCTATGGTGAAGAGGGAAAGCGAAGACATCAAACTACCCCAGATCGTGAGGGCTAACTCGAATGGTCCTGACCACTCTCCGTCTCACCTGCCTCCACCGCCGCCTCCTCCCCCACCACCTGCTGCTGCTGTGCATGGCCATCCGTCTACCGGCCATATGGAGGAGAGGAGGCATATGAGCTACGACAACGGCCCTGGGCCGCAGCTGTACCGTCAGCCTTCCTATCCTCCTCCTCCACACACCCCGTTGTCTCATCCTGGTCCTCCTACAACCCCATATGAGCAGACCCAGATGTATCCTCCGCCGCCCATGGGACCAGATGGCTCCTACCCACCCATTGCCTATGCGGCCACGGCTGGGAAGCGGAAATCTCAAAGAGCTTCACAGGTACGTCTGCTGAGATACATGTATATATATCCTTTCCCAGGAACCAAGACATACTGAGTTCGTTTCAAGGCCTGCGATAGCTGTCGGCAGCTCAAGGCAAAATGCGACGAAAACAAGCCTTGCAAGAATTGCCAGGAAAAGAACATCGTCTGCAATTACCGTGACCCGGCCCCAAAACAGTGAGTATACCGCTCGGAAGAAAACCTGGGGCGTAGTCGGCTCTGACGAGATACCCTACAGGCAAGACAAGGCTACCCAGGATATCCTGGAGGCAGTGCAGAAGTTGCTCCTGGCAGACAGGCGAGAGATACTTGACGAGATCGTGGCAATGAGGAACGAACTCCGAGAACTCAAGACTGGCGGACAAGCGGTCTCAGCACCCATCTTTCAGGGTGGTATGTTGCCCGAGAGCAAGGCTATACCCCGTATGGTGGACAATCCCCTCGTGGTGGACACCACTCGTGCAACAGAAATACCTCCTCCAGTATCTCCTCCGCCCCATATGGCCGAAGTTGATGAGACGGTCTTATCCTCCCCCGGCGAAGGGCCACCAACGAACAGCAACATTCCAGATCCCGAGGCTGCCACCAAGAGAATTCGGCAGATGGAGAACGAGGATGAGGATGACGAGCCACCTGGCCAAACAGTTCGACCGCAAGAGGCGCCATTTCCCCACGACCATACGACCCCGGCAGGTCGTTTACTCTCGTGGCCCTCGATTCGGAGAATGGTGGGGCCAATGTTGGACAAGGAGGGCATCCAGTATATCGACAATTACCCACAACGTCGGGAGGAAAGCCGCGGCCAGTTGCCCCTCTTCGGACGTGGCGATGGATCCACCAAGGTACCGGCCGAGCCAACCCAGACTTACGAGTACGTGGAACTTGCAGACGACGGATCCCAGGCCGGTGACCATCCGTCTCCCTCGACCGGAACGGACTGGGGACCTATAGGAGGCCCATCGCCGCCAGGAAGCTTGCCAAGTGACCTGCATGCAAAAGTGAGCCGGGCGGATAATCCTCTGGATTTTGATGAGGGAAAAGTATGGAAATATGTCGGACAATACAAAACTCACATACAGAACATGCATCCCTTGATCCCTCCAGAGGATCTTGATGCTATGGTGGTCTCCTTCCTCGACGATGTCGGTGCCAGAAAGTCCAAATCCCAGGCCAAATTTGTCAGCGCGCCAGAAGGAGCAACGCAGTCGACAACCTCCGATTTCGACAGGAAGCGAAAACGATCACCTGCACCGAATGGCGCCGAGCCGGGCCCGCCTTCCAAGAGAAACAGACCCCAGCGGTCTTCCAAACACGCCTTGGTGCTTCTGGTGCTAGCATTGGGCAAAATCTGCTCATGGAGAGAAAGAAAGCTTCCTGAGGCGGTCGACAAGGATTCTGCTCCGAGTCACGGCTCACCAATCGTCCGAAACGGTCACGTTACATCACCTAACCAGAGCTCCCCTCCAGCTAGCGCAGTATCGCAATCGCCGGGACAGGCTGGGCTACCATCGCCCAAGGACCACGACCGGTCAATCGCGAGCAGGCGATCATCTGTACAGGCCTCGGGCATGTCGGGCCCTACCAGCGCAGCATCGCCCGCACCGCTGAAGAGGAACTACGAGGTTATCCCGGGTCTCGAATACTTCGCCTATGCGACAGATATACTCGGCAATCATTTCGGAAGCTATGAGTTGAGCCAGATCCAGGCACACATTCTCGCGTGCCTGTATTACGGACAGCTGGGACGTGTCCTTGCAAGCTTTCGTCACATCAGGTTCGCCTGCCAGATGATTGTGGATAAACTTCAGCCGCAAGTGTACCTTTGATAATCCATCTGAATTCCGGCATTGCTGACAACAATCCAGTGCTATGGAGCGACTGAGCCGGTTCCTCAGCTTCGATTCTGGGAGAGTCCTCTCGGTCAGAGACAATAAATATCTGATTACATTCTGGACTTGTTGTCAGCTGGAGAGGTAAGGAAGCAAATTTCCCGTTCACCAAAGGAGCATGGTGCTAACTGTTGCAGCGACATCCTCGCCGAACTAAACCTTCTGCCATCAGGAATCCTCCAATACGAAGGCATCCTGCCGTATCCCGACATGACAGTTCTCCATAACCAGCTAGGCTTCTCGGAAGAGGTGGTCAACAGTTACATGGCGCAGCTCTACCTGCGCAAACGGATGAACGAGATATCCGGTCAGCTCTACAATCCCAAGCACAGGCCTGTTTACGATGAACAGGTGGACATTACGCACAACATCGAGTTGATGCTGGCACACAAAGACGTGTGGGCCATGAAGTTCGCGTTCGATGTGAAAGACAACCCCTCGGGCGACATCCTGCACGCCCGTTTTCGCGCCAAATTCTGGGGGGCCAATGTCATCACCTACCGTCCATACATCGAGAACATCATGCGGTGGTGTTATGGCCGATGTCATCCTGAAGAGGCCCGCCACCTTCCGCAATGCACGTTGCTGCGCGATTACATGCATGTCAAAAATCCAGACGAGTTACCTCCCGGGGTTCTCATCAACGCTCGAAAGGGACTCTCGGCGTTGATGCAGAGCACACGGGCCTTCCATGGCTTGAGTGACAAGCGCTTTATTATCACTAATGTCTTTGGAACAGCACATGCGTAAGACATCCATGCATCTTTGTTCCCTCATTGGACAATCCGTGCTGACCTGAGTCACAGACAATGGGGCAATCTGATTACGCTTCGTGCTGCCTACGAGGATCCGGTGCTCGGGCCAGAGGTCGACGAATCAGGCTTGCGACACCTGCTCAGGAAGACTATCGAGTTTTTGGAGGTCGTTGCCCAGGACTCGAGCAGTCTGGCTGTGGACCTGAGGATCCTGAAAGGACTGCTAGAGTCAATGCCACCGAAGCACACACTGGTATATGGAATGGCTGCATTCCCGGACACCCCGAAGCCAGAGGAGGAAGACTTCAAATCGCCCACGCCCCTCGTACCCAACGGGCCGACTCCGCAAGCAGCGGCCGGGGCCAGCCCGCACACCAGCACAAATACCCCGAACTACATGAACCAGCCGACGCCAATGGACTGCTCTTAAAAGCACACGTCAACCTCACCTGAGCGGTCCAGCGCGAACGCATGTGTTGAACACCACGAATGTCACGTCATGGAAATTGCTACCTTCACCGAGTCTGAACAGATTGCTCGAGATTGGGTGCACAGTATGTTGTTCTGGGGCTATTCACACTGTCACTACGCGACGCTTCCAAACTTACCTCCTGGCCCCGACACTGCTACTTTCACAGCGACGAAAGGTTCCAAAACAAACGAAGACAAGTGCGATTGGAAATGAATATTCTGAAAACAGCAAAACATCAGGAGTGAAAGAAAGAAAAAACACGGCACCAAAAAAAAAAAAAGAAGAGGAGAAGAACACAAAAGGATGAAATGACTGGCATCAGCAGGGCCTACAGAACAATGGAGTAGGAGGCTCAAGGGACATGGTTTCGCGCCGAATGAAGTGGATTCCGGTCTGCTTTTTCATCTCGTTTCCTTCCAACCTTTCCTGCACACATCTCTTCACACTAATATTCTACGGATACGGTCGGATGAAAGGAGAATTACGCATGGGGCTTGATGGGAGGGTCATGTGCGGTTTTTTACAATGTTATCAAAGCAAGGGATGGGCGCCTCTAGCATGGGCGGGCTGGGGGTCTGGCTACATATATATATCCATCATCAAAATCTGGAACAGGGGCACAAGTTTGGTCGGTTTGCATAGCGAGTCCAATGGGGGATTGCCATGAGGGCAGGATGGCCTTCCCTCCGTTATTGTCTGTTGTTTGGAATTTTATTTTCTTTTGGGTCATCGCATCAACGCAAGTAACGGGTGGGCTGCATCCCTGGGAGGAGATACCACTTACACATTTGGGGATCACTTGGCTTTATGTGGTCTCATTGATCTTTTTGTTCAGATTCTTGTTTCTTTTATATTGGGGTTTCGGGCTACATTTTTCCTTCCTCCCCCCCCCCTCCTCATATGATGAGAATCCCATGGGTAGGTGGGGTGTGGATCAACGTGTACATCTACGGTCTTCCATCTTCTGTGATTTTTGTTTTGGTGCGTCCATGTATGTCGATATACTATGGAATGGGAGGTCCCCCCTCAGAACTACACAAGCAGCCTGAGAAAGCAATCAAGCTCTCAAGATTTGTTTAGCCGAAATGATATGCTCTGCTCGAAATTGACTCCCTATTTTGCCTTGCTTTTCGGCACATGGAATATGGGTGTTTGGTTTAGGGGAGGAGGGGGGAGGGTGAAGAAGGTGCCTCTTTTTCTTTTTGTTTGCTTGTCTTGTTATCCTGCACGCAGTGCCACGAGCCCATTCATTGCCTTTCCAATATGGTCGTTGAAAACGCGTGCGTCGGACGTTTCGCGGCCACCTCCTCTCCCAACCCAGCCGTCCAACATTACAGCAACAACACGATCAGGCAGAGCCAGCCGTCCGGGTACGCCGCTTCGCGCATCAGCTCCTCCAGCGGGGCCGTGAACGGCACGGGAGCCCCATGGAGCACGACGTTGGCCAGCACGGGGTCCCTGCTGCTCGGGAACAATGAGGGGAGCAGGCTGCGCAGCGCGGGGCCGAGGGTCTGGGGGGTTGACCCTATGGGAAGGGGGGGAAAGAGGGCACACACGGTCGTCTCGTTAGCGGACGTTGGACAAGACAAGTAATAGATAAGAAAGGAGGAGAGGGAGGGAGAGGGGGGGGGGG
>LAZJ01000037.1:0-101205 GCA_006503525.1 Cryphonectria nitschkei
CTAGCCCTAACCCTAGCCCTACATGAGGATGTGACTTTCAGCTGCACACCAGGTCCATAACGGACACCGAAAATGCGTCAAAGCGTGACCTGCTAGGGAACTCTCACGGCTCCTGAACATATCAACGCAATGACGTCGGTAACGAGCTTGTCTCGGCCAAACAAGGTGTCTGGAAGTCTCGAATTATTGGGTTCTGGAGCAGCCAATAACTAAGGTACAGTATCACCTTAAGAGCAAGGTGCGTGCTAAGCTCCTGCACATGTCCGCTTCCTGATTATTTCACTTACCGTTCCAGACGAATTCCCCTTGTCTAAGATTTTTGCGAGGCGCAGAATACCGAGACGATATCCTCGGTTCCGAGGGGTTAGCGCTTGTCGCATCCAGACTGTCGGGTCGGGCCGACATTTATGGAGATATCTTTCATTGGACATTCCGGGCCTCCGAGAAGGTCTTCGACACCGGCTCTAGGGGTTGCTAGGTATCTGCTGCCGCTTCCCATTATCTTCCCCAGACCCACGTCACTTTTCAATTATGTAATTTAAGCTAATCTATGATGCTCTAAATCCAGGCCGTAAGATCGGAGAAATGGAGTTGCGCATTGTTATTACTCTTCTCATACTTACCTTTGAATTTCTACCACTGCCTGAAGAATTTAGCACGATGAGTGCTCACGAGAGAATTTTTCGGCATCCAGATACACTATATGTAAAGCTTCGCATTCTATGAAAGAGAAAAAGAAAGGCTATATATATAAGGGATGGACGAAAAACTACCCCTAACAACTCAGTGTAAAACTACAAGCTGATACATCAGCAATGGAAGTAGGATGAAGACAAGAGATGACTGTTGTGAATATTCTCATCCTACGAAATCCTGTAGAACGAGACTGCCTAATTGATTTCAAGCTTTGCTTAGATTGACTACCTTTTTTCGATCGGTCAACAGCCTAGTCCTTGATTAAAGCTCTCGAGACTCTGTGCCTACTCTCTACCACAACTATCTTTGCCTTTTAAGGTAGAAGTATGATAGTGTTAATAGTATGCAGCTTGTATTTATAGGCTTTAGCCTATCTCTTCACTTTACCATGCATGTTATGATTTACTTCTACAGCACATAGATCTATAATCAGTCCCTCTTCTTTGAATCGTTTAGCAGAGACTGTGAGGAAAATCACTCTAATATTGGCCATTTATATATTAAAACACTCTTTTTGAGCATCTTCTATTGTTTATCATTTTAGTTGGCAATCCAATCAATTCTTTCAATGCTCACAGAGGTCATTATTTTCCCCTCAGAGACACCGCTGTTTGCAAATGGTCTCTTAAGAATGTCGGAATATAGGAGTGACATTGCTACCCAGTAGACTTCCAACAGTAAAAGCCATATCAACCAACTATTATAGGCATAGTGGTTGTGTATGGTACTAGTAATGCAGCGCCAGCCCTCCAATTTTTTAGCAGGGTTCGACTACTATACCACGTATGTTACCGAATGAGTAACTCGGGTTGCTTTTTGAATTCATGGCTCGCTCCGAAGGAATCCTTCGTTACCATAAACGGCAAAACATCCCGGGGACGCGGCAGGATTCCCCAAATTCAAATCTAAGGGGGTGGCAGGGTGGATACGACATAAATGGACAGGCTGATGGACCCCACGGACGATGTAACGTGATGCCAGTATATTACAGTATTTGGTGGACGCAATCCCGTCTCCACAGGGCAATCCGCAGGTTTTTCACCGGAAAATATTTGTGTTCCGTGAAAGTGCAAGGTTCAAATCGAAGTTGGCCTATGCCGTCTCGAATGAGATCTCCACACGCTTCAAGGCCTAATTGGACTAAATCACCAACTTTACACTGTCAGGTCCAGAGCCATGTCGACCTCGCTCCTCACTTTACTCTTAGCAGCGGTAGCGCCATTGATGGCCCGGGCCGCAGACACCAGCTCCTCGTCAGCGGTGCCCACTTATAACTATATCGACACCATATCGGGCTACGACGAGCTTTCGACATGCGCAGAGAACGTGCTGTCAACTATCGTGCGCGCACAGTATAGCGGCTGCGGGGACCACGGTGCCTTGACCAGCTACACGTGCTTTTGTACGGACAGCTCTTCCCTCTTCAGTTACGAGATTACGTCGGCCATCTCTGAGTCCTGCGCTACATCCATCTGGTCGGCGCAAGCCACGAGCGCGATCCAGGTCTTCGATACATACTGTGATCTAGGGGTGGAAGCTGGATTGGTTCCACCTACAGCTGGTGAGTAGTGAAGCCCTGGCTGCGGAGCACGTGTATCGAAAATAGGCTCTTCTGTTGACTTGAGGAATGAGTAGCTGCTACAGCGAGCGCTACAGCATCTGCAACACCTGCTGCGACGACTTCCACGCCCTCATCCGCTGCTGCCTCGTCGACCAGCGGGTCAAGTTCATCGGACGGTTCCAAAACGACCGCTATCGCAGCAGGCGTGGCAGTCCCTATAGGCGTCATAGGGATCTCGCTCACTGCCTGGCTGCTCTGGCGTCATCGCCAGAACAAACAACGGGGGGCTAGAGAGGATAAGCAGCGGCGACTCGAGTCAGTGCCTCAGGAGACAGTCAACGGCCGGTTCGGGCCCTCGGGATATCAGCAACACGGACAAAGTTGCCCGCAGTATCCGGCTGAGCTACCCAATCAACAGCTACCAAAGTTGAGCCCTCAGATCCCGCAAGAACTACCTGGTCAAATGCCACCGACGGCGGAGCTAGATGGGAGTCCAAATACGAGGTTTTAGCTTATGAAGAGCACCAAAAAGTTGGCAAGGAGTGCAAAGGGTTGATATAGGATATAGGGCTATGACTCATTCGATGCAAGTCATGGAACAGATCACAAACAACCAGGAATAAGTGTCAGAACCCAGTGTCTAGCAGCCCGGTGTACAAGAGCAATGACTGCATATCTCGGTGTCAGTGTTGGAATCACTCAAGTTATGGAAAGAAAGGTTTAATTACTTGAAGCGTTGGAATACAAAATAATTGATTGAACGTAGGTACGAATACAGTGAAACAATTTACAGAGCTAAGTATGTAACTACATGCTGATTATCATGAAATAGATTATTGTACATAAGCTTCTTGATAGCGACCTTCAATATTTATTTAATATGTACGCTTAGTTATGTTAATTTACGTACCATAAATACTTGTGCTTTGCTTAAATTGTTACTTCATACAGTAGGTATATCCGCAAGTAGGCAGAGCAGGAGTTCTTGTGGCGTTAGTAGATGCTTGGGTCACTTTCAAACCTCATACTTGGACATGAGTGGTACAGCAGGGTCTCTGCTATATTACCAGGCACCACTGAAACCGAAGCTAACGAGGTTTAAATTCTAACAGACGATTCGTGCCCCTTGTACCAATGTTGGACGACTTGTTTCCTGCAGATCATAAGCTTCTGGAAGTATTACGGAGCTGGGGGCAGGGCGAAGACCGTTCATAACCGATCGTCGGAAAAACTTGATGGGGAATGGCTCGTTCGAGAGCAGAGTGTTGGTTGTATTCTCCGACCCAAGGATTTATCGACTGTTGGTCTGGCCAAGTTCAGAAAAGCGACATATAACGTGATGGGTAGTGCGGCATCAGTCGCACTGTTTTGCCTTGTCCAAAAACCAAGCCTATTCAAATCGATTAAATAAAATGTCTTACTAAAAGATGTGGACCTAATTCGTCTGGGTCATTGCATCCAATATGTATAAATAGCTCCTTCGCCAAGTCTTTTCCAGGCCTGTCTTCTTGACCTACAAGCACATTCCAGCTGTATTCTATTCTCTCTCAGGCACAAATAACGTCTTTTCCATTGAATCTCCGTATCTCACCACTTTCACCAATGGCTACTCTAGTTACTGACTCGAGGACTGGCACCAAACCCTCCAACATCCTCGAGGCCAAATCCAACCAATACCAGTACAAAGCTGCCGATGCTGTACGACAAGCGACCGATACTCCTGAGCTAGCAGGGTCGCACTGCAATGAGTCGTCCAACGACTTTCGGTCAGACTCCTACACAAAACCTACATTTTCCATGCTGCAGGCTATTATCGCCACGAGCCTCGGCGACGGCGATACGGATGAGGATGCGGCTACTCTATCATTACAGAATTACATCATTGGAATAGTAGGCCACGAAGCTTCTCTTCTTATAGCCTCTGGTACAATGGGCAATATGATTGCTCACCAAGCTGCTCTGCGCACCCCACCTTACTCGATCCTTGCTAACTCGAGTAGTCATTTCCACACCTTAGAATGTGGTGGTGCGGCATATATATCCAGCGTCTCCGTCAGACAGGCCGTTCCGTCTAACGGCCACCACCTGACTCTGGATGACGTGAAGCGTAGTTGTACCCTAAGGGACTCGATATTCGAGATTCCTACCAGAGTCGTCAGCTTGGAAAATACTCTCAATAGTTCTATTATACCCCTCTCCGATATCCGCGCTATCTCGAAATAGGCATATGAGCAAACCCTGCCAATTTTTATATATTTAGACAGGGCTTGTCTTTGGGAAGCAGTTGCAGCTAGAGCTTTTACTTTGCGCGAGATTAGGGCATACTTCGATAGCATCTAACTGTGTTTCACCAAAGGCATCGGTACGCCTCTCGGGAGCATCGTCACCGGCAGTTCTACATATATAACGCGCGCCACTGGTATCATCGCCGCGTCTGCTAGAAAAGCAGTGGACGATGTTTTCTTGGCTGGAAAGCTGAAGATAGCTTAGATCAAGGCTAAACAAGCTTCAAACCTCTGGGCCTGTGTCACCTTTGGGTCCTGCAACTATCCCGGTTCATGGTCCTGGCATCTCTAGTCCTTGCTCCAAGGGCCCCCGCCTCTCCTTGCTCCTCCTGGTCTCACCCGGCCTCATCATGTTTTCCGAGAGCCCGCAGTGGCTCATCTCTTTCCATCATCACGAAGAATCCCGCAGTAGCCCTGCTGAGTACCTATGCGGGACGCGGCATCAGCTCTAAGCTCGTTAGCTACGACTTCATCAAGCTCTCGTCCACTGTAAAAGATGGGGCTGAGGCCCGCGCTAGCTAGAAGGAGAAGAAGCAATCTACTTAAGGCTGGCCCTCTACAGGCAGAAGGGGCTGCTTCTTCTCGAATCGAGAAGCGGCTGACAACATTTTCTCCAACAAAGACTTGCTATAGTATTAGGCAGAAAACGCTGTCGGGTCCTCGAATCGATAAGCGGCTGACAGCTTCGCCCTGATCAGCATCTAGCATCCTGCCGAGCATTGACATACGTAATGCTTAATAACATATATATATATATATATATATAGTTGTAATGAGGAGACAAGACTTAGCAAACTCAAACCTGGTCCAACAAACTTTCAACAAATACACAATACCAGCAGTCGAAGATGAGAGCCAACTATGTGATAAGCACCCCCTTCCTGGGTATGATTGTTGCCGCAGTGCCGTCAATTTCTGTCGACAACATCGTGGCCCCTGCTGCTGCTCCCCCTCACGCAAGTCAGATAATCGACCAATCATTTCTTGGTTTCGCGACTGAAGCAGCTAGTTTTCCAAACTTCACCTACACGGACTTCTCCCAGAATCTTTTCAACGTCTTCCATAACAAGACAGGCGCCCCAGTCATCCTCAGAGTGGGCGGTACATCCCTGTAAAGTTACATCCAAGGCCTTGCACTATGAGACATCATCTGACCACGGAACGACAGCGATCACAGCATATTTGACTTGAACCAAGAGGAGGACTTCAAGTATCCGGATGGCATGTACGACAATCTTCAATCAAATATCACGTTCGGCAAGAATTGGTTTAGAGGATTCAATCTCCAAAATCTCCAATTCCTACTTCACGTACCGCTAGCCCGCAATAACCGAACAAATGCGGTAAAGTTCACGCAGCATTGCCTGGACAGCATGGGCAATGTCAGCAGACTATATGCCCTTGAGTTAGGAAACGAAGTCGATGTGTACGCGAGACAATGTTACAACGGCACTTGCATCAGAGACCCTGAGATTTGGGATTCAAAAATTTATGCGGAAGAAGTGCAGGGACACATCGATTTCCTGACGAAAAACGTTACGAACCTTCCCCAGACTGGACGTATATTCCAAATCTTCGACAAAGGCACTGAGATCGACTGGCCCACCGATATCAATTGGACAACGTAAGCCTGTCTAAACTCAACCCACTTGGTACCTCTCTGACAACAATGACAGCACACCATTCATGCAGAACATTTCCGAGGTCGTGGATCTGACCAGAGTGAAGCAAGTCGCACAACATTAGTAGGTTGATGTATCTGCCTGATCACGTGGAGCTGCCAGAACTTACCTCTTCCTTAGCTATCAGGCACACGCTGGCAAGAACGCTGATCTACAATGTATGTGAAAGTGATCCCAGGTCTAGACCAGATTCCTGTTGCTAATACAAACTTCATAATTAGCTGCTCTGTTAACACACGATGTGACCACGAGCACGACCCGGAAAGAGTTCCGACCTACGATAAAGTATTTACAGAGCCGAAACCCTCAGCTTGACTTTGTTTTAAGCGAAGTTGGCAATGCTATAGGGAGCAGTGGTAACAAGTCTACTGATGCTATCCTTGAATCGAGCCTTGGAAGTGCTGTTTGGACGGTAGACTGGATGTTATATGCCATGAGTATTGTAAGGATACCCCGAGCAACTCCGAGGCTACAGCAGAAGTCCAGACTTACAAATATGAGTTAGAATGTAACTCGGATTAATATGCAGATGGGACGTACTTTTGGCTTCGCTGCATGGCAGCCGAACCAGCTGCGGGGCACTCCTCCTCACCTCAAAGGCGGGTTTTACGGCCATGTTTTTATAGCCGACTTCATCAGCAACCATGGTGGCTTGCAAGTTGTTGAGCTGCCCCAACCTTCAGGAAACAAAAACATTTCAGCCTATGCCGGATTTCATCATGGCACACTCACCAAGTTAGCTTTAATCAATCAAGAGCTGTGGCTGGAGTCTTCAAATCGTCCAAGGGCATTCAATTTGTCATTGAACCTGGAGGCACTGGACCCAAGCGTCCCAGCACATGTCAAGGTACAGAAGCTATGGGGACCAAGCGCCAATGCATTAACAAATATTTCATGGGCAGGATCAGATTGGCCTTTCAATAATATCACGGGAGGGGGAACACCAGTGGAAGTGAGAAATGATACCGAGCATCTGTCTGTGATTAACAAAAGTGTCAATATATCTGTCGATGCGACTACAGCAGTTTTGATCACTTGGTAATGGGGGGAGGGAGGGGGGAAAGGAGAAAAACGTGTGAAGTCGGACAAAGATTACATGCGTACAGAAGGGAAACAGGAGTGTCCGTACAAAAGTTGAACTATTGAACTTTTCTTATCAGTCTTTCCTGCTCTTCCAACAGAACACGGACGAGATTTTGCAAGCGGTTCGACGCATTAGGAGTTGTCGGCCACATTAGGCTGTTCCATCGACACCGCATTTTTCCCCTTCCTTTTTTCTTCTTTTCTTCCTCTTTCGCCATTATTGAGGAAGGTAATAGCATTATCGGCTCTGGTGCGTCAACATTATTAACTAATTGGCCCCGCTTTGAAGTGTTCTCTCAGGTCTCAAGTATGCTATGCTTTAGTACATATATCTATCACTGCACGTGTTCCTTCTCCTCTGCCCTTGGGCTCTAGACCATTGCCGCCGTAAATCCGTGCCCCCATCAGTGCGGCCGCCAGCACAGACCACCAGATTGCTGTAATACCGGTTAGCCCAATTTCCCATCTCGGCAGCATCTCAACCCTCGTCTCGATTGCCGTGCTGACACTGGTTATAAACGCCATGGTGAGATATTGCACTGTGATCAGCAGGCTCCCCGCCGCGTCCTGATACCTCCTTGGCACACTGATCGTAATGAGAATCGCTGCGGCCGCAAAACTCATGTCAGGGCCGAACGTCGCGAGGGCCGCACGTGGCATAGACAGCGTCCAGTAGCTAGACCCAGGGGTTTGTGTGAGGAAAAAGATGGAGCCAAGGCCAGAAGCGGTCATGCTAGCGGTGAGAATCAGGTGGATTGACACAGCGTACAGCGTCTTAGAAACGATGTAGGCGGCAAAGACGCCGACAATGCCGTTGGAGAGGAGGTACAGGGCTGTGGTTAGCGAGGTGACGTTTTGGTAGCGTTGCCAGAAGTGCAGGTGGATGGTATAAAATTGCCAGAAACCGGTTCTATTCAAAATGTAAATATAATGTTTGAAAAGATTTTGACCGGGGCATTGGTAAACTCACAGTACGTTCCAGGCCCAAGAAAAAACGAAATGAGAAGGGCACCGAATCCAGGCGGCTGCCAGAGTTTATTGGGAACAAGAGAGCGAGCGACCCGTCGTTCCAAGAAATAAAATTCCATAAGCAAAACAAATCCAAGGATAATCGAGGAATACATATAACGATTCCAGTGCGCCGAGTCACCCTAGCTGAGGCTGAAGATATAGAGAGATACAAAGTATAATTAGCTAGTGCCCACACACGGGCAATCGCCATTGCCCGGTTTGTCCGGAATAAATAGCATTCAAGTCCCTAAGGTCTTTCCAGCATTAGCTATATCTTTATTTCTATCCTTAAATTTATATCATTCTGACTCTATATCTGATAAAAAAGAATTATAAGTTCAAAAATTCAAGGTTCCGTACTACTCTATAAATTGACTCTCCAAAGATAGCAGAGGATTTTATTGAGAGCAGCTGTAGAGCTAAATTTTGTAATTTAATTTACTTTCTAGATATCCCCGAGAACTGAGGGGTTATGTGGAAAGATATATGGTATAGCCAGTGCTAACGTACGGGCGATCGCTTTTACGACAGAAGACTACCAAGCTACATCCCAGAGATGCTAGGCCCGCGCTGATATAGTCGAACTGGCGCAATGACAACACTTCGGTATTGAGACTATCCTTAGCTGGCTGCAAGAAAGGGATTGTGAGCTAGGCCGCGAGTGCACAGACTGCAAGGAAAACCTCCGTGCTGTCAGAGATCCATGGGAGATGGGAGATGGGAGCTCAAGGCCCCAGCCTGCAGACAGCCTAACAGGTACCCGAACGGCCAGCCCGCCGCTATCCGGTATACGGTCGCAAAAGCCTGCTTTGGTAGAGACAGGGGTTTCCCATCATAAAAACCTTTCTCGTTGAAAGATGTCTGTTCCGATATTCTTTGGCAATAACATGTTCAACCGTACCCAACATATTTTTTGAATTTATACTTGAAACTTATGTCTTGATTTTCTGCTTTCACAACGAGCACAAAGCATTGTTCTTCTTACCAAAAGGATAAACTATCAGGGCTGACAAAAATACCCCCACTGCCAACCCCAACGCTACTTGAATCATCTGACCACCAACGCTGAAGCTTCTGTAAATATTCTCGCCCCACAATGTCTGCGCATTGGTGCTGTTGGAGCTGCTATAGATCAGCGGCATCGTGATTCCCGTGACGAGGCCGCCCTGTGCGGCAAGACCTCCTGGTACCAGTGCCATAATACTAGCCACCACAGTTGCGTAGGCGAAACCACGATGAGATCGTGCCCAGAGGTTGCCGAGAATGCCAACAACCAAGGCAGAAGCTGTGTCAGCAACCTGAGCGGTTGCCTTTGCCGAAACGAAATCTGCAGATACCGTGAATGTCAGCTGGGCGTCGCCTCACCCGATCTCGATGTCATTTCCGTATAGCTGATAGTGAGGTGATAGGACGAAAAAGCACATTCCATGCCCTGCTCTGTTTGTACTTCCCATAATGTGAGGTGGACTGAGGGGCCAAAGAACGTAACTTACAGTTCACTAGGACCCCCGCTGAGCCGACAAGTATTTGGCCTGGTAATTGCCGGGGTCTCGAACGAATGATGACGCCCTGCACGGCGAGATAGCACGGCACAAGCAGAATTTTCCACTTCGGATCAATGGTTCTCGGGCACGTCGTCGACGTCGGCGCGTCTGGATCAGCCAGCGCCCACAGCTGAGAGCCAACGCTCATGCCATAACCCAGCAAGAGTGAGTACATGATGGCATAGAAGAGCCGTGTAGATCCCGCGGTGATCGACTTCGACTGTAATTCCAAACTCCCTGTCAAAACGATGAAGCCAGGTAAGATCATAGCGATGGAGGACTCGGCCAACGCGCCAAAGCAAAAGTATTTTTGTAGTCCGCCGCCACCGATAGAAGCAAAGGCCCGAGAGCCGAAGGATGTGATGAGACAGGCGGTGACCTCGACGACGTTGGAATAGAGAGGATTTCTAGTGGCAAGGATGATTTGAAGGACGCCAACAACGGTGCCGAGGATAAAAGCAATAGGCATATCCGTCCAGTAACCCCCAAAGGCCCCTAATAGGAAGTTGTTAGCTTTACGAAGGAAGGAGAAAATGGTTGAAAAAATAAAGTTCCACGGTCCGCTTGGACAAGGATGATGCAAAATGGTTGGGTGTGCACGATGTACGCTGAACAGAGAGTCAAGACACTCACAGACACAGGCTAATGCTGATGCGAGCCCATAGAATGGTACCAACCATAGTGAGTTATAGTAAGAAGGAGCTTCAATCAAGGTTGTGAGTTTGTCTGTGGCTTCTTGGACGGTCAAAACCCCAGCAACCACGTCCTTATAAATGCGAAATGCCACCTCGCAAGCCCCAACGTCAAGACCCTGCGCCTTGACAATCGTCGTATATGCCGATTTCGTCAGCGGATCCGCCGGGTCGATGGGATTGATAAAACAGATATCCATACACCCGACTGAGTAGTTGACCCTTCCGTCCATGTCCAAGGCTTTAAACAGCTGCATTGTGTACTCCTCGAGCCGGTGCGACGGTGCGCCGTACGCCATGAACGCATACACGACAAGCAGCACGAGATTACGACAGTGGGCCAGTTCTGCCTTGGCACTCATGTATTTGACTTGCTTGCTGTCGTGCGCAGTGATCTTCTTCTTGAGTTTGCGTAGCGCATTCGTCAGCTCGTGTGCGTCAACGCCAGCGCCAAAGATGCGGCGGAGGGTACTTGGCGTGGCCACACCCGATGCTGTTCCTGAGGCGGTGGTCGTGTCGGAGCGGACGCTTGACGCGGAGATCGTGCGTGCACCCAGTCCTGGGCGTGCCAGTGGTACGGATGCGCCGACCAACAGGTTGAGGCTGGAAGACCGCTTATGCTGCCCCCCTACTTTGGAGACTCTCCTGGCCTTGTTTATGACGTCCATATCGATGCCCACATCACCCATGATATCTTGGATATCCTGTTGTCTGTCTGGCCAGCCGATGTCCTCTCTCCACTCTGATATCCAACGCCGGAAAGACGGCAACAGTCGGCGGTGCGAAGCCGGCACTGGGGTTTCCTCAACATCGCAAGGCACAGTGATAGCTCGTTCCGGGGCAGGGTAGACCCTCTGTAGCTTTCCCACATCAGAGGGGAAGCGCGCCCTTCCATATTGACGTGCTCGCGGGTTCGTTCCTGTGTCGTGCAGTGATGATGGGCCCAGGGGGGTGACTGGGCGCGTCGGTGGTGGAAACAATGGTGTGCTTGGAAATGGTGCTGTATCTGCACACGGCGGACCTGTGTGCAAGGGATTCATGGCGTCCAGTGTTTCTGTCCAGCTGGTCCCTGCATCGCTATACGCAAAGCTGTTGTGCGGGTTCTGCGGTGCCCCAGAGTTCAATACGTCGTTCACCAGTGTTGGTGAGTCGTGGATGAAGTTGAACGACTCATCCTCCCCATCAGATGTCGGCGAGGACATGCCCATGTATGCATCTTCCGCCATGGTCCTTGTGCCTCTATTCCCCTCCCCCTTTTCATATAGTCTGACAAGGTTCAGATTGCACACTGACCTTCCTTCAAGTGAACGGGCCTGTTAAGGGTTGACTGTCAGCCGTTCGGGCGCCCGTCTTCGGCAATACAAGAGCATTGAAGGACCGTGCTTGATGAGATACATGCGCGTAGCGATGCGAAGTGTGGAGGTAAATCTCTTCAAGACTCGACAAGTTCTAGACTTTTGGAGCTCTGGGTTATTTTCCCCACATCGATCTAGTCTGGTGATTTGTTCGGGAAAGCCCTCCGTGCCCGCGCAGACTCCGCGAACGGATGAGTCGTGAACATGGAGGAACCTTTTCTTTGACATAAGACGTATCCACTTGCCCCGGATTGGACGCCTGTCACGGGCAGTGTGACCCGGGCAACTCCGTAAATATTCTTTTTGCATTGGCCACGTTGTGCGCTCACAACAACACTTACTCCTTTTCTTATATAAAATGCTACTCGTAGGTTAACGGGATCGGAGGACATGATGTGTGGCTTGAACAGTGGATGAACATTGTATCAAGGAAAGGCACTGGAATTTGAGACACAGCCGGCTGCACTTTGTTTTGGTAGCTTAATAGCGGTGTAAACCTTTGCATGGATTGGATTTTTAAATTTAATTCTTTTTTTCTTCTTTTTCTTCGTCTTCTCCACCTCCTTTTTCTTTTCCTTTCTTTTTATCCCTTCCCTTTTTTTTTTCTCTTCTCGCTCTTTTTCTCTTCATTCAAATCAACCCGCTGCGCTCGATGGTAATGATGGGGGCGACCCAAAGACAATCCGTCTAGGTTAATCCTTTCCCTGCACAACCTTCCCATCGTCATTAAAGTATGCCTAGGTATAAGGGGAAAAAGCATAGAGTTGGGAAGCTTCATATTATGTCTTACATGATGACTGCAGTGTGTAAGACCTTGTGTCAAGCCTGGTGAGCTCCCCAATTGCATCATCACCTGGGCAGTAGATTGGTTATCAAGGAAAGATGTTTTCGCAACTAATTAGTATCTGTAATTATTCAACCTTTAACTTAGACGAATAGATTCTTCACTAAATCTAAGCCGACCCTTCGGAGAGAGAAGAAGAAAACAAGGATGCTGACAGTCGTCAACCAATGTACCAGCAAAATTCGGTTGATACAAAAAGACAAAAGTCGGCATCGTTCGTGCTCAGATATACTAGGTCGCCTGCGGTGGCAACCAACCTAGCCAAACCTTTACCGTTGCTAACGCAGAAGTAGCCCAGAATAGCAAGGCGCTGCCGATAGATACGTAAAGAGGTCGCTGAAAGAACTCTCCAAACCATAGACTTCGCCTCCAGTGCAGGTATGCAGCCGTGCTGACTTGGTATTCCCACTGCTCCGTCGTCAGCTCGCCCTTGACCAGTTTTTCGGTAAGAAGGGTATGGTATGCGGCCTGGTTCGAGGAGAAGGCGATGTGCGGGCGCAACAGCGATGCAGCATCGCCGACCAGCAAGACCTTGCCCCCCGCAAAGGATGCCCGTGGCGAGCAGTAATCTGTAATTTGATGCAGGAAAGGCGAATTGATCTTCTCGATGACTTCGAGGTAAGAAGGCGCAAAGAGAGTTTTGGCCAAGTCCTTTTGCTTCTCCCAGGTCTCTGGGCGGACCTGTCCAGGGGGAACCTGGGTGTGGTGCCGTCTGCCGCTCACGTCGGTCATAATTTCCTCCAATGAGGCCGCGGGGACGTTAGTATACCAACAAAAATTCAGTAGACGCTTGCCAGGCTCGATAGAGCCGCCGTCTCCTGGTATATTGTAGCTATGGCACGGTCTTATCAGTAGATCTCCTGATGCATATCACTTGTTCGTGAAGACTTACAGAATCACGTGCCCGCCGTCTTCCTTCAATATAGAGTATGTTATGTTACTTTGGAAAATCTCTCGCGTCTCCTTGCTGACTTGCTCTTCTGGCACGACCCCGCGCCAGGCCACATAGCCACAGTACTTCCGGTCTGCTTGTCCTGGTTCTAAGAACGTCTTACGAACTATCGAGTTCGGACCATCGGCACCGAGAACCAAGTCGGCCAATGCTTGGGCATCTCTCCCTTCGTCCGTATCGTCCTTGTAGCTGACCATCACCTGACCCGTCTCCAGCTGTTTGATCCCTGTGACACAGGCCCCGACTTCATAGATTGCCCGTGTCTTGGCAGCCTCTGCATCTTCACCTGGCAGTGGAACCAGAGCTGGCGGTTGTGGGACGCAGTCGCTTGCTTTTCCATCAAAGTTTGCCCTGAGTCGGGAGTAAAGCGCATCCCAAGAGCTCATAACTCGGTTGACTCTCAGGAAAGGACGGACCATATTTTTCTGGTCCAGTGACTGCAATAACACCGCCTGCATTCCTAAAGGTTTCTCGGAGACGCCATCAAAGCGCTCCAAAAGCTGCTGCACGTCGCTGCCCAGGCACACTCCGGCCATATGGGACAGTCGCGTGTCCGCAGGCGACTGTTCTAGGATACGAACATTGCTTCCGAGGCGATGCAGCAGTATGCCATGCATAAGCCCGGAAATCGATCCACCTATCTTTTGGTTCGTCTGAGCCTTCATGTTCACCGACAGCGGGGCGTAGGTCATAAGACTTACGATGATCACATTCTTGGGCAGTCCTTCAGCTTCGACTATTAGTCCATGCTTTTCCATAATGTAGATGCTGTGTTAACTTGGTATCAATCAACAATTGGATCCTCAAAGGTGGCAATCTTAAACAATCCCAGCGGAAGCGAATCTCCAGATGATATGCCTTTAAATTGATTCAAGCAGAGTCTCAAAGCCATACCCATCGAACTGGGGACGGTGACTGCCGGCAGACCCATTTTTATGATTATTGGGCCTTTGGTTCTGGAGCCACATTGTATACGTAAAAACCCGCGCTAGCTGGCAGTCATGGTGACAGTGTCGCAAGTCCGTACTGCACGCCACACGGTTACATAGTGCGCGCTTCTGGGGCCTTACGGTGGATACAAAGAATGAACATGGATTAGCATCCTCTGAAAACTAATCCTTGGCGACCAATCAATCTGTTGGGGCTACCAAACACAGCCGAAACGCTCATGTACAGTACATACTACGTGGATCACCTTTCTAAAATATGCAGTAGGCAGGAATTGAAAGTGGTCTGTCGGTACCACTACGGAAGTGCTCGCTCTTCAAGTTTCAGCCTTGTCTTCCCGGCGCTGTCGTCACCCCTTACGCCCAGTCTCTATCCTTACTGCCAAGCTACCGTACCTTCCTGAATTCCCAACCATTTTACATTGTCTCGTTGCCTACCACCTTTATTTTTGTTTTCCTTTTTAGCCCTTCTTGGTCACTGCAGCCTGTCCATCTGACCTCATCACCATGAGTCGATTTCCCCCCATCCCCGACTCTAAGCTGAGTGATCCTCAGAAGCGCGCTCACGAAGGCGTCTCCCAGCTTTTCTCTCGTTTCCCAGATGATCTCAAATGGAAGACCGATGAGGGTCTGATCTTCGGGCCTTATTCCCCATTATTGTACGACCTCTTCAAACAGGACACATCTTAGAAGCTCCTGCTAATGTATCGCTACAGTTATGCCGAGGACCTCAGTGACCCGTGGTTCACTCTCTCCCTCAAAGTGATGCGCCAGGAGCGCTTCACCCTCAGGGAGAAAGAGCTCTGCATCTTTGCTGTGCTCTCCGAGTATGATGTTCCATTTGTGCACTACGCCCATTCCCAGATTGGGCTCTGGGCTGGCTTCTCGAAGGAACAGGTGCAGCAGGCGTTCCACGGCAAGCTCCCCGACAACCTTGATCCTCGGGAATCCGCAATTTACAGTCTAGCGGTCAACCTGGCAAAGTTACGAGGACCTCTGAGCGACGAAAGATTTGAGCAGGCCAGGAAAGTCTTGCAGCGCGACGAGGTCGTTGGTGTCGTGCACATTGTGAGCGGCTATGTCTATGTTGCTATGCTGTCCAACGTTAGTGTAGCCGGTGTCCCAGAGGTGAAGGAGGGTACATTTCAAGCGACTAGGAATCCCAAGTTGGCAGAAAGCGAGGCTATTTAGATATCAATTACGGGTTTTTCTTCAATTCTGCATAACCCACTGAATTAAAAACAATCGAGCCGAGTATATTGAGGATCATTAACGGATCACAAGTGGCTCTCCATCCTGCTCATTGGGAAAGGAAAATTAAGAAGGTAAAACAGAACGCGCGGAAAGGAAGGGTTCAAAACAAGAAACTACTCGATATTTCGAGCAGCCCGCCATTCCCTGGTAATACAATCCCCAAGTGCAACAATTGACATATCCCCCAAAATATCAAAAACCGCCACTTCTACGGCGAATTGTTTCATAATCCAATTGCGGAGGTACACAGCACTCAGAGAGTCAGCACCAGCAGCGTGCAGCGGCTCTTCCATGTTGATTTGTGACCGCGGAGTCATGACCAGGCTGCTGATTTGATCGGCCAGCGCGCCGGCTACGACTTCACACATCTTAGCGGCAGAGCTCGCTTCTTCCATTGCTCGACCGAGTTCGACGACAGCGCCGTCCTTCTCATGTCTAGAGTCGTCATCACCGCGTCCTTTCGTTAGCGTCTGGCTCCATAATGGGTGAGAGAAGGCCGATGGGAAGTGGCTGCCTCGAGGGTCCTGTAAGGAAGGATTTATGAACCCTGAGACAATCTGCGAGGGTACCTCGTCAATGTGGAGGCTGGGGTCACAAAAGTGATCGAAGAGAGCTAAGATTTCTGGTTCAGAGAGTACAGTGTAGATGTTCTCTGCCGCAAGCCTCTCCGCCAACCCCTCGTTCTGGGACACCAAGCCGCCCGTAGCAAGGATGCCGAGATCCAGGGAGACAGCTTTCTGGCCGATTGAGAGGCGGTATCTAGCTAGGGCGTCCTGGTAGGTATTCCCGGCGGCGTAGTTGATCTGGGTCGCTTGGCCCATAACACCGCTGATGGAGGATGCTAGGATGAAGAAATCCATGCCCTTTGGCAGGAGTTCGTGCAGGTTCCAAGAACCCTTCGTCTTTGGGTCGATTGCCACCCTCCAGTCTTGAAAGCTCATTTTTTCGTACATGATATCCTTGTTCCGTTGCATTAGTTTTTCATCCGATATTGATCTATTTCAGCTTGACCTACCTTGAGAGCGCCTGCGGTCTGAACACATCCTTTGACTGTAGGCATATGTTGGAGCTGTTGCAGGGCATTCTGAAGTGACGAACGGTCCGAGACGTCGCATCGTGGGGTACAGACTCGAACGCCCAACTGTTCTAAGTCCCGGATTGTTGATCTGGCCACCTCGCTACGCGGACCGGAACGTGAAAGGAGAATCAGGTTACGAGCACCACGGTGCGCCATCCACGTCGCTATGCACCGGCCGAGATCTCCAAGGCCTCCAGAGATTATGTAGCTAGAATATGGGTCAAACAAGCCCCCTTCCACAGATTTTTGATAGACCTAGAAAACTAATCAGGACCTATGCTGTTAAAACTCGGAGGGTACAAAGCCTACCTCGATTTGACTTTCATCATCAATTGTGATAGAAATGCGTCCTGCGGTACCGAGTGCCCTTATAGAGGCGAATGTCTCGTCAGTCACCGCGGACAAGTCGACAACTCTCAGTGGGAAAGGCTGAGTCGCAGGCGTCTGTCTGAGTTCCGAGTATGGCATTTCCAATCGCTCATGTTGGTGCGAGAGTACTTCTACTACGTCAACAGCCTTGAATCCGACCGTGGGTGGAAGTTCAATATAGGGGATCGAGGCGGGACTGTGATCAGTGATTCCAACACTCAAGATGTTGCCAAATTTCGAGACACACTCCGTAAGCTGAAGTATATCAGTGTTCACAAAATCCAAAACGACGTTAGCTCCGGTATAGAAGCGTGACCTGAAAGACTCTGCGAAGCAGGTCTCTGTGAGAACTTCCATGCCGTTAAAGAAGGGATCCCCTTCTCCTGCCTTGGATACAGTTGTGCATAGCCTCGGACCATACTTTTGTAAAACAATCAAGGTTGCTCTTCCCAGCCTCGTATCACCACCTCGCACGACGACAACGTCGTCACGTTGCACCCTGGCTTCTCGCGCTAGATAGTTGGCCAAGATGTAGTTTTGAGGCATTGTTGAGGCTTCTTCAAATGACAGGGATCTCGGGATCTTAGCAACAAGATGTCTTCGGACTCGGCTCGTGGAGCGGAGCGCATCAATGTCGTAGGCGCAGACATGGTCACCCACAGTCAAAGAATGCACATTGCTGCCAACCCTGGTCACAATGCCGGCGCATTCTCGCCCAACATTTATGTTGGATAATTTGCTCGACATAGCTGAGAAGTCAGCTGGATTGATTCCAATTGCTCGGACATGGATCTCAACTTCATCAAAGCCAAGAGGTCCTAGGTCTGGATCGTCTTCTGTAATGCACGGCAACTGTGAGTTTCCGGGATCTTGGAATGCGATTTTGAAAGGCCTCGCATTTTTCGCCTTCTTTTTGATGTGACTTTTCCCAGAGATCTTTTGTGAAATCGCTTTTGTGAAGGTCGTGTTCTCATATATTCTGCTTAGGCACAGAGCACCGTCTTGAACGACGTAGTCCTCGGGATGCTCAAAACCCGCGGACCTGATCACTTGGTTCAAGGCAGAGACGATGAGACCGCAATCCTCTGCAGAAGATCCAGAACTGCTATCCAAAGCCAAGGTTGCCAGCTTCGAATTGATGTTCTCGATGCGGAAGACTCTTGCGAACCCGTCTATCATGCCAAGGCTTGGATCCGCAAACGGCCCTAATCCCTTTGAGACCCAGAGAATTGTTGATGCAGTCGAAAGAAACGACTTGAGCGATGCAAAAATTTCCGCATCTAATCTGGAAAGAATCGCGCTTTCAAGATCAAACAAGGTCACGAAGGCACCTCTAGAGGCAACATCTTCCCGAAGGTTAGATGTGGATAGGTCCATCCGCACGGCACGATACCCCTCGGCTGAAAATGTCGAGACCAGAGTCTCTGCCATATCTGCTTGGCTGCTTGAGTTAGGTTCGACCATAATAGCCACATCAGGGAGTGGAATATCATCTTTGTCCGGCTCGACAGCTGTTGCAAAGATGATGCTCATCAAATGCGATTCCTGGTCAGCGAAGTCACGAAGAATGAAGTCCGCGCCAGAAAACCCATTGTGCCGCAAGATCATGTCCCAGGTCTCCTCGCTGGCAAGTGGGCCCAGTTTGCGACCCTCGTCATCTGGCCACCACCCAGGCAGCAGGCCAAAGACAAACCCGACCTCGATCCGCTCTGGATGGATGTATTCGTGGAGAAGAAGCTTTCCACCCGGCTTGAGTAGTTTTCTCAGCCCACTCAATGTGCAGTCAAGGTTCTTCGTAACGTGGAGAACATTGGACGCCGAGATCACGTCGAAAGCCCCCTTTTTGAACCCTTGGCTGAGCGGATCTTGCTCTGCATTCAGGAGACCAAATCTCATCTTGTCAGAATGGCCCGAGAACCGATTACGAGCTCTGTCGAAGAAGGCAGGAGAGATGTCCGTATATAAATAGCTGTTGAACCTTTCTTTGGCACCAGTAGCACTCGAAGAGACTGCTTTGAGAATTCGCTCTGTGAAAGACCCCGTCCCAGCACCAATCTCCAGAAAATCCATACCAGGATGTTTAAACGTGAGTTCTTCCAAGTAAGTTTGAAGCTTCTCATAGTACGAAGAGTGTACCAAAAATTCTTCGTAAAAGGTTTCGACGAGATTGTCTTCAAAAATCAGTTGCACCATGTCGGTCTTGCCCTGCAACACATCCAAGGCATTGTCGGCCACCTTCAAAAAGAAGTCTCCCAGGAAACCTTGCGCCGCGATTTGCTTCCGGAGAAGTGTATCGCATGTCCCACACGAATCATCCACTGGCGTACTTAGATGCCAGTCCATCCAAGCGACATAATTCTTGAGATATGGTTTGGTGGGATCCGTGCCGAACACCTCAATACTGCTGCGAAGCTGTTTGACCATGGAATAAAGGTAGAGTCTCAAATCGAGGAAGAAGTTGCTGGGACCAACGGGATCAGGACCACAAATGGAGTCAAGCCGCTTCAAGATGTCAGTCCCCGACAGAGCATCGACATCCACAGCTGTCTGCACACCACACCAGAATTGGTTTTGCCCCGTGGACTCTTTGGTATCTCTGTCAGACGCAATTACAGTAGTCTCGAGTCCATCAAGAACCAGCTTGACATGCGCATTGTCTTCCGCCATGGCAAAGGCGGAATACAACTTTGTTCTCAGAGTCTCATCCTCGAGTCTGGCCGAAGCATGTACAGGTGCATGCGAGAGATTCAGGCCGTCTGCCGAGATCCAGAGCTTCTGGATATGAGATATGGCCTGGGTCGGAATGATGCTGTTTCCTCGGCTCAAAGATACAAGAGCAAGGTGGAAGAAGGAATCAAGATATGCGGGGTGAATGATGAAACAATCGCTACCGGTAGAATTGCTGCTCAACGCTTTGCTCAAGGCTAGGCTCGCCGTAACTGCGTCAGTGCCGTTGTAAGATAAGGTGGTGATGCCCTGAAATGAGGATCCATAGTGGAAACCAGATTTTGTGAGATTATCATAGACTGCTGTTGAGTCAAATGCCCGGTTGCAATGTTTAGACCGCGCTGTGAGGCAGCGCTCGTAGAAGCGAGATCTCTCCCGAATACTCTCAGACTCTGATGATGAATCGGGATGAATTTCCACTGTCCCAGAACAGTTCTCGACCCAATGACCAGCGGTAACCGAGTATACAGAAAAGGCCCAGCGATGGGTTTTGATTGTAGATGTGCTTTTCGAAGGATTCAGTTGCAGCCGTGTCTCCAGGTCCGAAGCGTCAGACGTGACCGCAATGGGTGACTCGTAACGAACATTGCGCAGAGTAAACCCTATCACCTTCTCGTTCTCTGTGAGCTGAGAAACTCCTTGTATGGCCATGACAATCATGGCAGATGCCGGGTATACTGCTCTGCCGTTCAACTTGTGGTCCATGAGCCAAGGCATGTCCGGAATCTGGACATGGCATCGCCATTGAGGTTGAAGCGGATTCCAGTCCCGACTTGGGGAGCCCAGAAGCTCTACATGTCCATGTGTCCTCAGGCGGTAATTTCGAACCAGCGGGCTCTCGGCCCAGTACCTTATTGAGTGGTCGAAAGGATACTCTGGAGCGTTGACGAGGGAAATTCGCGATCCTTGTAGTGCTTTCTCGGGGTCATTTACACGGCGAAGATTGACTGGGAGCCCGCAGCAATACATTTGACCCATGAGCCTTAGAAGAGTCACAGAAGCGGACTGTTTGCGGTATAGCGTAGAGAAGTACTTGATGTCCTTGCCTCGAGGTAAATTCTTGATAGTTTCCTGAACGGGGAGCTGCAAGGCTGCGTGGGGTCCAACCTCAACAAGAGTATCAACGACAATGGCGTCGTGATGGCTGCCATCAATCTTTGGACGAAGAGATCGATCAGAGTCGCGCAGAAGTCTCTCCAGCGCTTGCGAGAAAAGCACAGGAGAGACCATGTTGTCCGTCCAGTACCTGGCCTCACAGGCTCTCTCTCTGGTCAAAACGGACCCTGTGACTGACGAGACCATTTTGATATTGGTCTCTTGTTTGGGGCACTCGAGGCCTGTGAAGTGGCTCAGGCAATCAGACACAATGAGGTCCATCTGAGGAGAGTGATACGCGACAGGGACACGAAGTCGACGTGCGAAGATGCCTTCTTCGTCAAGGATCTGTTTTAGTCTCTCAATAGCAGACTCTTCTCCCGACACCGTTGTATTGCTGGGGCTGTTGACACAGCTGACCACCAGGGTCGGCGATGGTCCACAGCCAGAACTGACCCTTTCGAAATATGTAGATAATCTTTCCGCAGGCAAGGCCACCGCCAACATAGCTCCTTTGAACTGGCTCCGGTCTGGGAGTGTAGCAGTGAATAAACCGCGGTAAAATGCTACGCGCAGTGCGGACTCTTGCGTGAGGAATTCAGCACAGTAACTAGGAGAACATTAGTTAGAGAATACTCATAGACTATTTCGAGACGCTTGTCTTACGCTGCGGCGATCTCTCCCATCGAGTGACCAACGACTGCGATAGGGCTGGCATCGAAGGATTTCAGAAGATCAACCATTCCGATCTGCACAACCGCGGTGAGACACTGGGCGACCTCTGGATGATCAATCAGAGATTCCTCTTCGCTCTTCTTGAGCTCCGCTTCCAGAAATAATCAGTCACCATCAATCGATGATATTTATGGGTTTTACGAGCTTACCTTGAACTGACCAGGAGCAACCCAATTCTGTCAACATCGCTTCTGAAACTCGAATGCTTTCTGCAAATAAAGGGTACATGAACAATTCACGACCCATTGCATACCATTGGGCGCCTTGCCCGGTGAATATGAATGCTAGCCGAGGTTTTTGTCTTGGTGTATTCATTGGGACTGAGGCAATCTGCGCCAGGGACTGTAGATCGGAAGCTGTTGAGATGACTGCAAACGACTTTGACGGCAACAGGCTCCGTCGGGTATCAAGAGTGTAAGCAATGTCGGAGATTGACGGGGTGGGAGTGATGGCAAACATCCTTGAACAATACGACTCCCATGCGGACGCCACATCTCGAGTCGCAGTCTCTGTGAAAGCTGACCAGACGAGCAGCTTGGGCACTTCGTCGGGAGCTGCTGGTTTGAGTAGCTCGCCCCGCGTGCGATATGGCCCGCTAGCATTGCTGAAATTGGCCACCATTTCTCTCCGCTGCAGATAGCTGAAAGCGTCATCAACGACAATGTGTGAATTTGTCCCGCCGTAACCAAAGGAATTGACAGATGCCCTTCGTACTTGGCAAGGGGGCCACATCGTACATCTTGACGGCAAGGATATCACGTAGTCGTAGGCTGCGAGTTTTCGATTGATCGATTCAAAATTGGCGTTCGGTGGTATAACCCCAGATTCCACAACGAGAATTGCCTTGATCACACCAGCAATACCACTGGCGCCTTCAAGATGACCAATGTTTGTCTTCACGGAACCAACAAAGAGGGGATCACTGGCAACTCGATACCCATGAAAGCAATCTGCAATGGCACTAAGCTCTATAGGGTCTCCAATCGCGGTTCCGGTCCCATGGGCCTCAAAGAACCTTGTGTGTTCCATGCTCAAGCCTGCGCGTTGGTATGTTTCGCGAATGAGCTGAGCTTGCGCTTTTGGGTCTGGTTGTGTAATGCCGGGACTTCGGCCGTCCTGGTTGCTCCCTGAAGCCCGGATGATTGCTCGTACGGTATCATTGTCGCGAAGCGCATCCGATAGTCGCTTGAGCACCACGACCGCAACACCTTCACCGCGCGAATAACCGTTCGCACGATGGTCAAAGGTGTGACACCGACCATTTGGAGACAGCATCTGCATGTCGCTTAGGATGGTGCTGAAATCCGGATCCAGCAGCAGATTACAGCCGGCTACAACTCCCATATCGGTGACACCGCTATGCAGCAGCTGGCAGGAGAGATCGACGGCCATGGCACTGCTGGAACAAGCCGAGTCCAGGTTGACAGAAGGCCCGCGAAGGTCGTAGAACCAGCTGAGACGGTTGGCAAGCATCGACTGGGTTGCCCCAACAGCGGCATACGGTGGTAGCCGCTCCGAGTCCTTCAAGATTTGCTGTAAATAATCGTTTGTGAAGCATCCAGTGTGGACAGAGGACCTGGAGCCCTTGACGTCTTCCATTCGTATACCAGCGTTTTCGAATGCTTTGTATGTCGTCTCGAGCAGCATGCGCTGCATCGGGTCCATGGCGGACGCTTCCAACGGGGTTATTGAGAAGAAGTTCGCATCAAAGACGCCCAAATCCTGCTTGAGAAAATGGGCACCTCGCGTGCGAAGGGCGTGGCCTCGTGTGGGGTGATGGAACGCGTCGACATTCAAGCGATCAGGAGGAAACTCGGTCATGGCGCTGCGCTTCTCCAGGAGCATGGCCCAAAAACCCTTCTCGGAGGAGGCATCTTGCGGGAACTTTAGAGCGAGTCCGCATACCGCGATAGGTTCACTGTGTGAAGAAGAGCCCGTCGGCATCGTGTGGCCTTTAGAACAATGCGGGAGAACGCAGTGCTTAGAATAATACAGTTAAATATAAGAGACTCCTCAATAGCGACAAAAATCACAAATAGTGTTCAAGAGAGGTTGGGTGAGATTTCAAGTATCAAGGCCCTCCACTAGTGGGCATCAAATTCGATGTGAGATCTTCACATAGACATGTCAAAATGCTTCGCCAAGGGCCACTTCGCCTCAAGCTGAACCTGGTCTGCTTATTTACAAGCGGGGCTTCTTGCTCATGTAGGTCTGGCAGCGTTTGTTCCCATTTTGGAGAGTCCTCGGCATGTCTATCCATGTCTGATTTGACAGAGTGCGATATGCTGCATGTCAGGACTCGTGGCATGATAAACCGGGGCCCCCAATTCAGGCGAGTATAAAAACCGTGTGTACTGCCGTGTAAGGTCCGCCTACACTAGTGGGACCCCAATCATAGTGTCATACTTTCTCACTTTTCTTTCTTGATTTGGGGTGCCTAGCTAATTCGCGCGGCCGTCGCAACAGAGGATCGTGAGGAGTACATGCAATGCATTTCCTTTGTCTTCATGGGGCTGGGACAAACAGCAGGGTAAGTTCCGAGATAGCCAAGATTCCTTTGGCGGTCATAACAGGGGTACGAAGTACGTACTGTAGACACTTCCTGAGGTTTCAGCTAACGCAACCACCCCGGCTTAGATATTCGAGTCTCAAACGGGTAACTAACTGTACCGTGTATCGTCGCTTGGGTCTCAGAACTAACTTAGACACAGCAGCCCTTCGCTATGAGCTTGGAGGAGATCATACATACACCTTTGTTGAAGGTGTTGTAGCATATAGGAAGACGCCAGGTAAGCAATGGTTGTGACGATCGGTCAAACGAGCTGATCTGTGTTTTGCTTTCTTTTCTGCCTAAACCTTCTTGTGGGTACGTACCTATGCTGATCCAGCACCGAAGAAATTGAGAATCTGGCAACTTTTGACGAGCCGTGCTTCGCCTACTACAAGCCGAATTGCGCCGAGTCTTTCGATAAGGCTGTTGCGGGCTTGGAAAGGTATCTCGCAACTGATGGGCCGTTTGATGGCATCCTTGCTTTTTCTCAAGGAGCATCCCTGGCGACGGCTATACTTGTCGACGAATCGCGACTGCAGCGGTCTAGGCTTCGCTGTGGGATCTTCCTCTGCGGTCGTCCGCCTTTTGTCGACGCGGGTTCTTCTAACTACGATTCCTTCTTCACCCCAACCGCCGCTGCCGGAGGTATCGACCTGAAGATTGACATACCCACAGCGCATATCTGGGGGGCACAGGACGAGGTTGAGCCGGGGCAAGGTTTGGCGCTCAGCGAGCTGTGTCAGTCTGAGCGGAGACATGGGCACATCCACGGTGGAGGCCATGAGGTGCCTAGTGCAAGAAACAAAGAAGATCTGGTGGAGTCAGTCAATGCCATCCGACGAATGTTGGCTCAGCTGTGATGGTATCGCTACCACTGCACACTGTACCAACAGTAATTACGGTACATACTGTTGTTCCATACGGAAAAGTCCGAGGCCAGCGAACAGAAGATGATGATTGAATGCATGTGCAATGTTTCATCTCGGGTAGTATGCGGCTTACTACGTACTTTCTTACCATCCCTTTTCTCCATCTTATTTCGGTTCTCTATGCAATGTGACGTGATGTGATGTGACTAATGAGCCGCGTTTGGGGCCTGTGAAGGACTGGTAGGCTGTCGTGGCTGTCTCGTTTTCGCCTTGTACTAGCCGTGCCGTCGCTGGGCTCGGTCCATGTACATTAGTGTGCTATGTACGTAGTACTATGTACTGTACATACGGGTAGCGATCTTCGGAAGCGGGTTGTTGGGGGCCATTAATTACAAGTGCAGTCGCAAAAGTCCATCGAATATGTACTGTACATACAAGGAGCGAGCCGGAACGGAGAGTTGGGGGCCCTTGGTCACAAATTCAGTCGCCAAAAGTATAGCAAACGCAGTGGCTTGATGGTCAGATCGAACAAAGCGAGCTGGAATTTTGTTCCTCCTGCGCCCCTACGTGACTAGCTGCCCTCTCTCTGCCTCTAGCTTCAGGCTCCAACGCCATACTGTCACATACATAGTAATCTTCTCGTAGCTATATTACTATCAAGACAGGGCTGTCAGATACAACCGCTCTCGCTACCGAGTCATATCTTCTACTGCTACACAGCACCACCACCATGATTAACAGCACCGAGCTTGATGGCATCGCCCTTGTCGTGGGGGTGAGTAAATGTTTTTGTCCTATACTAAGTCATATGCGAGAAGTAGGTTGCTGATGCATTTCTTTTACAGTCCGGCAGCGGCATCGGCAGGGAGGCCGCATTCTCCCTCGCAGAAGCCGGCGCCAAGGTCGTCGTGTTCGCCGACATGAACACGGAGACAGCCAAAGCCTCCTCTGAGGAAAGCAAGAATTATGCCAGCAACAAGGAATACCAGACCACCACCTTTAAGATGAACGTGCAAGACGAAAAGTCGGTCCAGGCCATGGTCGACTTTGTAGTCAAGGAGTTCGGCCGACTCGACTACGCCGTTAATGCCGCCGGAGTAAGTGATGACCAACACATCCAAGTACAGTAAAAGGAGATTAGCATTAACGAAAACGGTAATTGAACCACCTGGTAAGGTCGACAATGGTGTGCACGCTCCCATTGCCGAGACCGACATCGATAACTTTGACCGCATCATGCATATCAACGCCCGCGGCAACTTGGTCTGCGTGCGTGCACAGGTCGCCGCCATGCTCAAGCAGGAGTCCAAGACTTGGAGTAGCCGAAACGGCACACGGGACATTGGCCGCGGTGTCATTGTCAACATTGCTTCGGCCAACTCGTATGTTGGTCTGCCTGGCAAGGGCTCCTACACAATCTCCAAGCATGCGTTCATGGCTATAACCAAGATGGCAGGTAAGCATCAGGTGGGAAAAAGAAAATTTCTAGGAAGCTGTCAGGAACCCCACTGCTGACTGTTTTCCAAAAGCCATGGATCACTGCCCTGAAGGTATTCGTGTCAATGCTGTCTGCCCGACTTGGGTGCGCACACCTTTGCTTGACGAGGAGCTGAAAAAGAACCCGGAAGTCCAGGGCATGATCTCAGCCGTCGTTCCCATCAAGCGTGCTGCCGAGTGCGAGGAAGTGTCTGATACCATTGCATACTTGTGCAGTCCAGCTGCGAGTTATATCAATGGCACAGGTATACTCATCGATGCTGGTGTAACTACAACAGTGCGCTTGTTCTAGAAAGGGGGTCAGCACAAATTGAATAACTGTGTCTAAGTATAAATAACGTGGGATAATTACAAGTCAGCTCTATAGTATCCATTGAACAAAAGAAAATTGTCAAGACGGTCTCGGATTTAGGTATGGTTCGCGTTATTATTACTAAGAATGCAAGTGCCTAGCCCAATGACGGAAATGATGACCTCGACGGGACGGATGCATCACTATTGCCACGCATACGCTATCGTCTTTGTGTAATTGGTGATTTCTAAACTAAGTAATCATCATTCCTCTACTCTGCATATGTATCCTTCAGAGTGTACTTGATTATGTGGTACAAGAAATCCCTCTATGAATAGAGAAGAACAAAAGATTAATAAAAACAATCTTGAGTCGTGCTCCTCAACCTGGTCCCCGGACTAATAGTCACTGCTTATGAACGACGAACAATTTTTCGCGCTTCATAAATACAGAAAGCACCAACGAAAGAGCACAGGCGGTGATTACCATGATAAATGTCTTGTCGATGCTCTCAACAATGGCAGCCAACACGCGCTGCCGCTCATCTGAGGTGAGGCTCTGGAAGAAGTCGCCTCCGAACCCCGAGACGGCTTCCTGCACTGCGCTGCGCGACATGTGTGGCAGGATGTTAGCAATCTTGTTGGTTGACTCGTTCAGAAAGATACTGTTGGATATCATCAACGCCAGTGTGATGCCACCCACCTGGCCGATGCCGATAAAGGCCACGGCCTGGGCCAGCTGCGTTGGCGCCGCCTTCGTCTGGGCGATGGCGAACCCGGCTTGTGAGAACAATCCGACGCCAAACGCCGTCAAAATCGAGTAGCCATAGATGTGCGCCTCGCTAGTCCCAACGTTGATGGTGTACAACAGTGCACTGCCGGCGAGTGCCAGTGCTGACCCGACCAAATACCACGGCATATAGTATCCGACCTGCACCATGACGCTGCCGTTCAGCATGACGGCAAATACCAGTGGTAGCACGAAGGGGAGCAGCTGGACGCCGCTGCGCATGGCTGATACGTCCTTGGCGAACTGGAAGTACAACGGGATAAAGTAGACTGGCACCGTGACGACGACCTGTGCGCTCGCCATTTGCGCAAACAGGATGTCCATTTCCCAAGATTTGAGGAGAGCTGCGGGAAAGAGGCGATTTTCAGGCGTGGTAAGAAAAGAGAAACACTGCTGCAGGACAAAGACGATCCAGAGAACGCCAGTGGCGACAAAGAGGCCGATGATCTGGCCGCTGTTCCAGGCATAGACGCTGCCGCCAAACGAGATGGCCATCACCAGGGTCGTGATGGCGCCGGCGCTGACGACTGCCCCTACCAGATCTAGGCTCCTCACCCGCGAGGTGAATCCGTGGCCACTGCGGGGATCAGCTGCTGGCAGGAGAAAGCCGTATATGGGCGCCGCGAGACCTCCGATGCAGAGATTGATGTAAAAGGACCATCTCCAGCTGGCCTGGCTGTCAGTGAATGCTCCGCCGATAATGGGCCCAAGACTTTGTCCAAGTATTAGCAACAACCTCTTGTCATATCACGAGGAGAGAAGTCGTACATCGTGCCGATGCCCCAGGTCAATCCAACAAACCCGAGATACATTGGGCGTTCTTGCTCGTTGGTCAGGGCAGATACCATGTTGATGGTCCCTAGGTATATTCCCATTCCTCCGATACCACAGATGGCGCGCCCGCCTATCAGTGCATCAATGGAGGGCGCGGCTCCGCAGATGGCGGAGCCGACTTCAAATACGACGACGCTTGAAATGAATAGTACTTTGCTATCGAAGTGGGAGTACAACTGGCCCCTATACTCGCTGTTAATCAGTGTTCAGATGCACGACAATTCAATGCTGATTGACTCAACGGTACATACCAAAACAAATTTGTGGCGACGGCACCTAGAGCGAAGGCGACCGAGATCCATGGCAACTTGTCTATCCCTCCCAGCGTATAAATGATGTTTTCCTGGACGTTGGCAACAATGGTGTTGTCTAGCGCAAAGAGGAATAGGGCGGCCAGCAAAGAAAAAACGACAAAGAACCACGATAAAGGCTTGAGATTTCGCACTGGTTCTTCCCGTACGAGCGAATTGCTCATGGCGCTCTCTTCTGCACTCTGGCTCTGAAATTGCAGCCCTGCTTCACTCTGTTGAAAAGACTGGGGTGCCAACACTGCAGTTTTCTCTGGACTCGACATAGTAGGAAGATTGGTCAATTTTGGGTACTTGTTTTAATAAGAGGTCACGGGCTAAGATTCGGTGCAATAAAAAATAGAAGAGAACTTGGCACGATAGACAATGTATGATTTGGAGGGTCTTGAGTGTCAGTGATATGAAAGATTCAAGTGTGAGACGGTCGCACCAGGATGACCATCAACTACACAAAATACTCAGGGCACACCCTAAACCTTCCCTCAGAACAAAAATCATGCTCAAACTACATTCTATGAACATCAGCAGAGAGGGTTTTCGATAAGTAGCAAGTATGAGCGAGGCATTCAACGCCGCGGATCATATTGAGGTTGCAATACTGACGCCAAGCCTTCCCCACCTCCAGTACCGTCAGCCGCTCAGTGGGCCGCAGGAATCGAGGCTGCATCCATGGATGCTAGTACTATGTTACAAAAACCCATCTCAACAGGCGTGATCAAGAAACAGATGAGTCCGAGGTCTTGTTGCATCGAAAACGGCGTGGGGCCAAAAAACGGCTTTCCCCATTTCTTGCCAACCGGGTAGAGCGCCAAAATAAAATGGATGTAACAAGTTGACATTTGTACTGTACATAGCATGCTGCGGTATGCGGGCGAGGGACAGAATGCGATTGTCGGACGAGATGTAACGTGGCACAGTCAGATTTGCATTCATTCTTATTACGATGAGCAGTCAAGTATGATGGCACAGCCAAGCAAGTCCCAATACCGTTGCAACATCTTTCGACCAGCTGATGCGGAGGATCCACGTACAGATACACAGTGCCGTAGTATACTCCATGCAAAAGACGCTGCAGATGGGAGTGACACTCGCAGGATCGAGCTCCGCCCATTTTGAGAGAATGTTGCAGGCAGTTGCAACGATGCAGTCAACGACTTAACGGGACCCTCAGCGCCGGCTACGTGGCCTTGATAAGCCTGAAGGTATGGTTGTTTCATGTGGGCACCGACCAACAGTCCTCGTGGTCAAGTATATATTAAGCTTAGTGTAACTTCTCAGAGACGTGACGAAACTTTCCGGTTCTTTTGTAACCCTTGAAACAGCCCGTGGTGATTGCTACCATGTATATCACTATGCATAGTCCACGAGCAACTCCCATGGTATCATATCCACCAATAGGCACAAATCTAGGTTGCAGTCACCATGCCGACTATCCTTAAGAGTCTTCACCGACTGTCAGATGCTATATATATCGTAAGACGAAAAGACCCATGAAAATTGGTACCTGTACTACACACGGGCTGATTGGGGCTGAATCATGCAGTCAACTGCTTATTGCCCGATACAGTTGTTGATGTGCATATCTCCGACTCCTTCAGTGGACTCGATCTCTAGCTTCCAGGTTATACCTTTTGTGACATGAGGTAATTAGGAGACAGGCAAGGAACGACAAGAAACGGATGAGAAGAATGACATAGCGCTGTCCATTCCTCCATCTGCATGATTTAGCATCATCCATGGCTGACTTCTCCCTCTGCTTTGTTACTTCGCCACTTCCAACACATTGCTTTTTTCTTCTTCTAAAAGACATCACGAGAAACTGAATGCCACAGCCCTATCACCACTACCACAAGCTTCTGAGTCACGAAGATGTCATCTTCTAGAGCAGTCGACCTCACCCAGACCAAGCAATCGGACCTGCGGGCGTTGCTCATCGCCATGGCCATCGTCCCAACCGTGATCGTCCTAATCCGTGCGTGGTCTCGAGCCTTACTGCCAGTGACT
Source organism: Cryphonectria nitschkei (assembly GCA_006503525.1). Taxonomy (NCBI): domain Eukaryota; kingdom Fungi; phylum Ascomycota; class Sordariomycetes; order Diaporthales; family Cryphonectriaceae; genus Cryphonectria; species Cryphonectria nitschkei. Next base: position 31,055 of record LAZJ01000037.1, read on the forward strand.
TCCATGTCTAAAATCCCCACCAAGTTTTGGTGGGATGACTGGACGGCCTTTGCGGCTGCCGTGCGTCTCTATCTCTCTATCTCTTTCTCTCTCTCTCTCTGGTGTCTCCTCTTCCGAAGCATCTGCACAAGCTTAGGCCCCACTAAACTGACGTATTCCCAGGCAATAAACATCGCCGTGTGCGGCGCGGGTCTCAAACTGGTCGACTATGGCCTGGGGCTCCACATCGAGGCGGTCGCACCAGAAAACATTGAGAAATTTCTAAAGCTGCTCTGGGCCATCTACTACATTTTCGACACGGGGACGGCCGTGGGCAAGGCCTCAGCACTGTTCTTCTACGCTCGCATCTTCTCCGTGAGCAATTCCGGGTTCAAGTACGCGTTATGGGTGGTACACGCTATGAACGTTGCATGGCTGCTCGCGATTCTGCTGAGCGTCACTTTCATGTGTAATCCAGTTCAGAAGGCTTGGGAGACCACACTGCCGGGAACATGCCTCAATACTGGTCTACTCTGGACGGGAAGTGGTGTAACTAGTCTGATCATTGATGTGATCATACTGGTTATGCCCCTTCCGATGCTCTGGAATCTGCAATTAAAGGCGATACGCAAAATACAGATCAGCGGAGTCTTTATATGTGGATATCTGTGAGTAAATCCCGTAGCAGTAATGCTTAAAAGCCCCATATTTCGCTGGCTGACACGATTATACAGTGTCGTCGTCGTATCTATTGGTCGCCTTGTCACCATCCTTCAAGCTGGCGACCAGCTCCAAGAGGACCCTACATGTGAGACACCTCGATGCTCTAACTACTACCACGATCGAACCTAACAACCAACCACGTACAGACAAAATTTCTACGCCCGTCCTTTGGCTTGGCTCCGAGATTGCCATTTCCGTCATCAGCGTCAGTATCCCAAGTGTTTTCTCCCTGGCACAACGCGTGCACAGGAACGGTTTCGGGAGCCTTCTCTCGACCCGCACGATCATGTCCAGAACCGGGCATACAGGCACACATCATCGTTTCCATGACGAAGAAGACGACGGTCTAGTCTCGCGGCCACGCCACTATCCTTATCCATCACAAAGCAAAGTGACGGCAGAATTTGGCAGTGCGAATCTAGGCATGAAAAGCACAGGGCACAGTGGCGTTCATGTCATGCATGACATCGAAGTGGCATGAGCGAATGATGAATTCTGCATTTCTGGAACTCGGAATGTATCTCCACGTTCTTAAGAGCAACTATCGTGTATAAGTACAACCTTCGTTGGGTACCCCATGCTTATCCTAGTCCACTAGTCTAGGTAGTCTTGCGAATTTAATATTTATCTCCGATGCCAATGATACCTAATTTCATGTATTTGTTGCTAAGTTCCAGAAAGTCAGAGGCAAAAAGACAGATATGGGCTGGTCACTATTCACTTAGAAGAAAAAGGTTTGTGTGTCATTGATGCACAAGAACATGCACAATCTATAATTGGAACGCAATAATCATTAGCACAATGTTTACTCAGCCACAATATCACCTACTTTGAAGCCCTAATGGAATACAGTATCAAAATGATGAAGAATCATTACAGAACTCCGATTTTCAAAGGGTACCTCTGTTCCATTTCAATGCCTAGCAAGCTCGTAAAATTTGCAAATGACGTGCACCAAAGCCAAGAAATTGTCACATAATTCTCCACGCATACTTCAGAACCTCAAAACATTATTAATATCCATTGGATTTGGTAGAACACCCCTTTCAAGATATACATTAGGTATTGAATAGAAATTAACACGTCACTCATCTGTAATATCTAAGCTACTGATCATTTGTGTCAACATTTGAATCACATTGTCGTAAACCGCTTGCTGCAACCGTGGTTTCGACAGGTCATTACCAAACCCGAAATCGCATTCCAAACACTGCTTGGTCAAATTTCTATACGCCTTCCCTAGCTTCGGCACTCCCCCTTGCGCACAACGCCGCACCTTGTTCACGTTGTCTATTGGCTCAATGGTGGACTAAGTCTCGATCTGCAATAATATGATTCCAAGCCACCACAGTATAGGGCTCCGCACTCCGTAAATGAAGTTACCGATTTTAACAGCGTCTTCGTCGCTAATATCGTCCTTTTGAATCGCAGAGTCATTATCTCGAGGGCTCTGTATAAATGGCACAGCCAAATGAGCTGTTTTCAGACAACGGGATATGTCGAATTCGCCGTAATAGAAGAAGGACAGGTCGTGACATAGGAAGTACTCCGGAAGCCACGACGTGGAATGAAATTTCAAGATGGCCATACCGACTTCGCGTGCCAGCTTGAGTTGGTCGACGATGGTCACTGAAGTCTCAGCAGGATGGTTGAGAATCTCCCTCATAGAGATGCACAGAGGCCTGGGTGTAAACTCTGAATATTCGGTGTCCGGGCACTGAGTCTGAAAGAAATTGTGTCGGAAGACCTCATTGACATGGCTCTCAAGGTACCCAAGACACTTTAACGGAAGAGATGTGGTTTCCTTAGTCTGAAACACTGCGCAGATGTCCTCTGCATTGCGAAGATCTACAGCCTGTGCAGGTTTCACGGAGGATGCTGCAATGATTGCCTTGAAGTGCGTACAATCCTTGTCTTCAGCAAAATGGACTTTGCGTCTCTTGCGTCCATCGTTTTCGCAGTCCGGTTGCATATTCATCTTGGTTTTCTCGAAGTTGATAAGCCTTGACTCTACGTCAAGCCTCGCGAAACTAAGCTCGGTTGGGAGCATACAGACAAAGTCATTTGAGAAAAGCAGAAGCTGGGGGCTGCACACATACTGTTGCCCTAACTGCTGTCCATGGCAAATTATTGCAATCTGTATCCGTACCTCGTCCCTGGCTTGAGCATTTAGAAGAAGTTTGACATCGTGCCTTGACTCTCGATTCTAGGTGGTGTTCAAAGCTGAAGCAAGGGCTTGATACAAGGCTTCAGATGCCCTCCGGACCTTGCAAATCGAACCATACTCTTCAAAGAGTCGTTTCGAGGAATACGGAGCAGTCGACGATGCCATACGGCTTGGCTCCTTGATCTCCATCACTTGCTCCCTGAGACTAATTGATCTGTCAGCGAATCTGTGGCGAAATATCTTGTAATAGGAGATCATCATAGTCAAATCGACTGATTGTTTCAACTCCAGAGTGGATAGGGAATCCACTCCTTTCAGAATTCTAGATAGTATAGGAAGGGTTTCGTCTGATCATAACGCCTAATCATTTCAAGGGCATAACTAATGCACACCACACTCACCGTCTAAAATCGGCGTTGAGATCTCGAAGATTCGCGATTTTTCCTTCAAGCTTGGGCTTATTCCAAATAATCTTGATCCTGTTGCGTAAACGACGCAATGCGTCGTTCAGAGGCTCGTTCTGTAAGTGGTCAGCATGCCGAGCTTATATTCGGGTGACGGGTGTTCAGCCGAGCTGAAACCCTCCGTATTGTAGTTACAGATTATTCAATTTGACAAAAAACCAAATTAAAGAGTAATTTGGCGCTGATGATCAGTTGAGGCGGTTGTGAGGAGTATGAAAGCGATGGGTGCCTACTGCCTTGTCACACATTCCAACTATCTCATCAAAACAGCAAAGATCGACTTGAAAACTCTTGAAAGTCGATGCGATCTCGTCGATGATATCCTGAAAGACGCTCAAGTTCTCATTAAACGCATCAGATAAGCCAGACTGTAAGTCTTCGCTTGACCATCTCGGGTGTTTGGTATCGCTGAGCATTTGCTCAATGGCTTCTTCATCTTCCTGAGCCTGCCGAAGAAAGAGATGTACCTCATGCAGGAAATTCTTTCTTTGACAATCGTACCTCTTCATCATGGGTTCCACTTCTCGTGAATAGTTCCGGAATATTTGAGCTTTTTGTATATCAATTTTGATATTTTGATTGCCGTTCCGGTCACTTCTAGTATCCCTAGTGAGATGGACAATGGATCCATGGTGCTTAACGGCTCCGCATGGAGTCTGAAAACGAGACTGGGCACTTGAAGTATCAGCGAGGGTGGCCCGGCTGCCTCCAAAACGTTCCGCACCTCGGCGGTCGAGCGTGATAAAGAAGAACAGAGAAGAAGCGACAGATGTTATGAGAAAAAGGAGGCCAGGGTCAGTTCTGAGCGGTAGACCTCAATATTCTCTCGGTAAGCAAAGCTCGGTTAATCTATTGCGTGCCTTCGGGTCAGGATGGAGATTATTCTTTAGAAAAAAACATTTCGTTGTAGGTGGGTGGCAGTAACTACCTCAAGTGGCTACTATGGCGTACGTTCCAGATGTAGTCCTCGTGCTTATTAGTGCTCTTCCATGGCAAGCGCAAGACAGCTTGATACGTAGCCACTGACTTATTTCCAATACGTCGCTGGTAGGTTCAAAAGCAAGCTAGGTCCCATCAGTGCAGGACCATGAAGGAGGATTGTTGAAGTGTAAAAAATAATCAGCGTAGACCCAGAAGCACCTGGTGGCGCCGTGGCTAAGTTACTTCATACCTTCGATTGGCTAATTGTGCATAGGCATACATGAATTACACTAAGGTAGCTTTCATGCATCTTCCCAGTATGTATAAGTGATTGGAACAGATGCTTCATGGTGGTGGCAGTGCTGCAGATAGCGGAAGCATATTTGGCATGCAGGGCGGAGCAATTTGCCACTTGACTCTTTTCGATAAGAGTGAGGGAGCTCGCTGCAAGACTGATTGGGTTGAATGGTTCGTAATGGCTGATATAATGAACATGGCGGAGGCGGAGCTGACATGCAGGACGTGAGAACCTGCAGCTGCCACATGACTATTTTTTCAAAATCGGAAAGGGCCTTGCTAGTCTGCCCTGCGCTTTGAAGTTTCCCGAATCCGCCTTGACTGTCGTCTCCCAGCAGTATCCTCCTGGTACTGAGACTGTAGACAGAGCTCGTGGGGTCTCCTAGATTTGAGACGATTGTCTTCCTCGTGAAGTTAACGCAACGCAGGCTTTACAATAGACCTGCTTCATTCTCAAAATACCCCAGAATCGACAGCCATTGTGCAAAGTTATCTTGACAATACGCATCCATATCAAGATGGGTTCAGTGAGCACAATCCTGTGACCCAGATTTGCACCGAGTGCCTTTCCGTCTTGCGCGCCATCCTGAGAGCTTTTAGTGGACTATCGGAGTCAAAAGAACGGAGAACGATTGAAGTGAGCCTGCGCAGAAGTTATGAGTGTCTCAAGATATGGTCAAACGAAAATGGAGTAGTCGACGGAAGACTGGACGAAACCCTGATAGCATCTGCGTCCCATTTATTGTAACGCGATGTTCCAAGGTTCTGAAGTATTTCATGAGTATTGGTCGAACACTTACAATGAGTATGTCTTATATCTCCTTGCCTTCGAAACTCCCTCGTACTACCCATCATATAATGAGATTTTTAAGACGCCATCGATACGGTGCTCCGCGCATCTGAAATGTTACGTCGTCCGGATCTCCTGCGATTGCAGAGCTGCTACTACAAGATCATCATGCACAACGAATTGGACTTTCGAGGAATGGCCCCTTGCACATCAGGCTATCTTTCCCGCTCGAAAAATCAATCTAACTATGTCTAGGGCTTCTTGACACCATAAGTGTCTCGCTCGACGTAGCAGGTGAAGAAACTGTGAAGAGGATCAATGCCCTGATTGCTACCGCAACTGAGGCAGAAAGCAACGCGTCGTCGATTTCCGATTTCAGCGATGACTCTTTAGACGATGTACTTGAGGATCTGAAAACAAACCTCGAGTGTCTTATAGACCTCGGGCCACGTCTGAGCAGCGCTATATCACGTCTCGATGCTGAAAGCCCGGCAGTCCTAAACCCCTGGCACATTTGGAGTCCATATCAAACATACAGCAACAAATCAGCATCAGGTTCCCAAAGGCGGACGATGTACTAATCGAACGGCTTGGAAAAGCGAATTACGCACGTTATGTGAGGTGTCAAGATGCCAGAGACAACAACAGGCAATCAAATGACAAGTTGCCTGGTGCTATGACAGTAGCTGATGCCGACACAAAGAATTCTGAATTCGACGACTCTGGTGTTGGATCATCTCTGACAACTTCCCTATCTCAATACGCAGAGACTGTGATGTCCTACGGCGCAGACAAAGAACGAAGAGTGCGCATCCCACCTCTCCCTTCGCAAGCTAGAGAGGGTCATACGTTCGATTGCGTGTGCTGTGGGAAAAGCCTCAATATCCGCCACAATAGCGCCTGGAAGGAACATATCTACGAGGACCTGCAACCCTGGATTTATCTCGAGCCAGAATGCTCAGCATCTAATCATGCATTTCCAACGAGCAACGACTGGGTTTCACATCTTGCTCTTGACCACAGCCTAGAGCCTCATTGGTTGTCGAACAACTGTCCACTCTGCCGATGCAAAATTGGACCGGGAAAGGTGACAGTCACGAAACACCTCAGTGGACATCTGGAGGAGATCTCTCTAGCCTCTTTGCCAGGTACCTTTGAAATGGACGAACATTCTGCAACAGACGGGTCCGAAGATAAGGATTTCTATGACCAAGACAGAGAGCTACCACTGGGCAGGTGGAGCACACCGCTGCCATCTGGAACAAAAGAAGTCAGTCAAGCCACTGCCACGGGGCCACCATCAATTCTTATCACGGAGACACACGAGGTTCCGGAGAGCACAAGCATGGTCGCCATGAAGAACCCATCACCTATTCAATCCAAGTCCAATACGCTTCCCCTGCCGCTCGGGTTCAGTTGCTTGTCATGCTTCATGAACAAGAAGGAAACATGTGATGGCGCGAAGCCTCAGTGCAATAATTGCGCAGTGTTAGGACAAGTTGATTGTGTATACCCTACGCCAGAAAATATGTGGCAAGACAACGGTCTCAAAACACACAATCGGTTGGTGAGTCAGCCAACCGCTGCACCGCAGCTTCGCCCTACTGTTTCAGAAAGCCAAGCAATAAAATCCAACCTTGAGGGCCGAAACCTCGTCGACAAGTGCCCATGGCCAGGTTGCAAATATCAACCCAAAGGCACGAAGAACTGACACTTTCACCTCAAGCGCCATATGAGATCCCAGTTGCCTCAAGAAAAGCTCGACTGCCCCGTCGAGAGCTGCAGTATGGCTTTTTCTGCGGGTCGTGTTATGCGACAGCTAAAAGGAGTGACCACTCCCAGCTGACTGGAAAATGGCTGTGGCCTATATAGCTGCGTAGAACGGTCGGACTCACACACGTGTTGATAATCTTCGGGCTCATCTTTACAGGGTTCATCAATTTACTAGACATGATATTTCGAAGGTGTCTTAGTAGAGGAGTAGCGTAGGTTGATACGCAGTTGTCGGCATAGGAATTCGATATTCTCCCTACAGCAATCTGCCTGATTCCACCAGCAACCTTTAATGTTTACTTTCGCACCTCATATTCCGATATATTCACAGATAATATGCGTTATATTTATAGCTTTTCACATCGTGGCCAGAAATTTATCAGGGACAGCAAGACTTACTACCTTACTCACATGTGGTTTCACGAAGACCTGGATTATTAATAATTAGGTAATTGACCAATCAATGCATATTGAAGGAATCCGTAGATAGGCCGTATGAGTCCGACTCTACGCAGCTATATAGGCCACAGCCATTTTCCAGTCAGCTGGAAGTGGTCACTCCTTTTAGCTGTCGCATATGGCCCATTCCTACGGTCACAAATCCGCCTTAGCAATGTTACAGAAACCCTATTGCATCTCCTAATTGACAATTTGTGGCCAAAACACGCAATCACTAGATGTTTTGCGAACACAGGTCGGCTTGATATTGTGCCGCATATTGAGCGAATAACAACGGCGCGGGGCTACCACTGGGGCCAGGCTTGTTTGGTTATTTACTAACATCATCCCCAGCACTACTCTCCTTAGTGGATATGTTACTACCTGAAATAGATGGAGTTGCAAGTGTAGCTTTCCATTTACATCAAGATGAAGAGTTATGAATGTGATCGTTCGATAAGCAGCAAATCCCGCACAGGTGTCTGACATTAAGTTTAGGCGTACGGCGGTGCTCAAAAGAACAATGTGCTCAAATCACTCAAACTGTCATGAAGACACCAGCGCTAGACAAATACTTATACTGGGGCCTTTAACATAGGAGGACTAAACTGGAAAGATTGGTGACGTGTCTCTGACATTTATCTATGGTGAATGGAGCGTAATTGTTACTTAACATAAGCCCCCCTCCCGAACAGGAAAAGAAATCCCCCCAGAAATTCCATAAATCAAGCAATAGAAGAGGCTCGATCGTCCATGAAGTTGATCCAGCAAAGAAACTTAACTATGTATAGACTCTGTAGAATGAGAAGGGGAAGATAGCACCCATTCAGGCCTCGATGTTTCGAATGTGCAGCTTTGTCATCAATGGCCCTTTCTGGTACAAGCCGAACACCAGCTGAGAATCGACCCAGTCTTTTTGTCCATCGGCCAACTCGAGATCGAAGTTCCAGAGCAGGCGCGAAACAATCATGCGCATTTCGGAATACGCCAAGTTCTTGCCGATACAGTCCCGAGGTCCAGCTGCAAAAGGACGGCAGGCGGCCTTCTTATCGTCCGCGTAGCGACTGTTGTACAGCGGGTGGGACGCAGGCAGCCACCGCTCGGGGGTATATCGTTCCGGGTCGGCAAAGTTGTTTGGCGAACGGTGGGTGGCCCACTGGTAGTTGTTGAGCCTTGTGCCCTTGGGGATCCAGTACGCGTTGCCGTCATGGTGAATGTAGTCTCCGGGCGACACGCGCGGCGGCGTCTCCGAGGCGGGTGGGTACATGCGCAGGGTTTCCTCGAGGCACGCATGGAGATAGGGGAGATGGGAAGTTGACCGCATAGTGATGTCTTCCTCGCAGGTAAAGGCAGCGCGAATCTCGTCTGTCAACCGTTGGTATGCCTCTGGGTTCCGGCAGAGGTGGAATGAGATCCCCGACAAGGCTGTGGCGGTGGTCTCGCTGCCCGCGGCAATCAGGGCTCTTGCATTCTCGAAGATCTCGTCCTGGGTCATGCCCTTGCCATCTTTGTTGTGGCCAATAACATACGCCATGATATCTCTGCGAGACTCGTCTTGCAGGGCCAGTCGTTTCCGCGTCTTCTCCTTGCTCAGCTCGATTAATTGCTGCGATAGCCGAAGGAGTCGCGTGAGATCACCGAGCCCGACCCGGAACCCCACAAGTGGCAAGAGAAGAGGGTAATACATCAAGAACTGAAGAGTGCTTGCCTGCCTCGGGCTGGAGGAGATCATGGAGATCCAGGGGTGGGATTTCCCATGCTCTAGTGCCTGGAAGGGATCCGCGAAGGCAAGCTCGCCGATGATGTCGAATGTCGTGAAATTGAACCATTTCGTCAGGTCCAAAGTTTCGCCTGCCGCAGCTCGCTCCCTCAATCGCTTCACGAGCAGATCCACGTAGTGCTTGATGTAGCGTTCTTGCTCATACATGGCCGCCTCAGAGAATGCGTGAGAAAGCAGCCTGCGTTGGCGCCGGTGGTTCTCGCGAGATTGCGTCGGGAGGAGCCCCACGTACTTTTCCTGAGCGGGATAAGACTCGGGAACTTTGGTAAATTCGAGTTGGTTCGCACGTCGGGCGAAGACCTCAGGCCAGATGATCGTGCCGTCGACGGCAATGCGGTTCGGGCCGATGCGCACGATGGGGCCATACTCCTCGTGTACCTTGAGCATTCGTTTCGTAAACGTTCCCTCAATTTTGTCCTCCCAAACAACGGGAAGACCCGAGGCAGCCCATAACTTGGGGCCGGGGAAGCAGGATAGTGGATGGAAATAGACGCGGTAGACCACAAGGCCGATCCTGTAGGCGAGGAACTATAGACTTTAAATTAGACAAGTCGTCCCATGAAAATTCGTGTGAGCCAAAGGACTTACAGCGCCAATGAGGAGGGCAAGCAGTCGAGGGGTTTGAGACCATGCAGCTGCTTCCATGTTGATGACGGACATTTCGGAATATCGTCTCTGCTCAACTTGCCTTTTCCTCGTGCTGTAGTCTTCTTTGCTGAGCTTGATCAGAGATTGATTGCAGGTTGTTTTGGGGTGGTTCTTGGGCACAAGAGGCTTTATATGATCTATGCATTGTCTTGTTCAAGTTACACACACGTACATACACAGGATTTTCAATATATATATATTATATGTATACACATTGACACCATGAACGCGGCATTGTGGCTCTTGACACATTATGCGGAAGCAATGGGGTCTTGTTAAAATCCGAATGCTCCAAGGTTTGTCATACTATGCCCTCAAGTCAAGACGACTGGCCCACAACCAATTATTGGCGACCTCTGGGGTCAAACATAAACTTTAATATCCGCACGACTCCACTGCAACAACTGCCGGGCACCCGGACCTTCTAACGCCGGCAGCTTCGGCACGATCGGGCGCTTTTAACATCCCGTCATATGCACGACTGCGATGATCCCGATTGTAACTTGGTACTTCAACCCAATCCGCTCCGTAGGATTTCGAAATATCAATCTGCAAGAGGCTTGTTTCAATGCAAATTCCTATATTACAGCCAAGTAAACAGTGCGGAGCTGGATAGGGGACCTTATAAATTATTTCTGTTGGTCTAATCCCGGAAATCGCCATGCTTCTTCATGAACCGTTATGCCCGACTTCCAACGCCACAAACGTGATTCTGCAATCTTGTAACTTTTTGCATGCCGCTGGTCACCATCAAGTTCTTCCTGTTCCTACAGCTGTCGTCTCATGTAATGAGTAACATCAAGTCCATAGTTGGTCCTCTCCACACCATCATGAGTCTCTTTACTCCTCGTAAAATATCTCAACTGGCTGTGCTCGAATCACCCCTGGCATAGTCCCAAGACATTTGTCAAAGCTTTGAGCAGGATGTCTTTCTCGGTGCATATCCAACGTGCTTCTAATGCGGCTGACGCAGGACTTGAGACTCCCCAGATCGGTATTCATGCAGGTTTTAAAGTCGATGATTAACGAGAAGGAATAATTAGTATGTTAACCACGAACCGGAACGTACTTGCTGGGTGCTGTTGTACTTATTGGAGTGCGAACATTCAATTTAGACTGCAGGTAGGTATTCTAATTGAAATAATTAAGCGTGGTGCCCGTGACGTATTATTCTGAAGCATTTGTACATGCTCTTGTGCACGAGACATAATTAAGATTTAGACAGTATCCCTTATGGTTAGCCTCGTTAACTTCCGCAATGGGGTGAACGGGGATTCTGGTCAGAGTCTGGACTCAAAATGGCAATTCGACATAACAAACCAAAGATAAAGACGAACATCATTGCATAATAGAACTCTGAATGTTTGGAAAATATTGAGGCTTAGAGGTTACAAAATGGGCAATCCGGGATCACATATGAGGAACCAAGTAGGACATCGGTGAATAATCCGCGGGCCTATACTTATTTAACACACGCAAAGAAGAGTTTAATCGCCATATCTTACTAATTATTACTAGCACATAATTTATATAGTACGGCTCAGCGGCTATACCTAAGTACTTAGGAGCAACATCCTACCGAGCCCCCACGGGGGGGGAGGGGGGGTTCCTCAAACAAATCGTCACAAATACATGATATAGCTGTACAAAGGAATCCCGGCTGTTCATACAGATCATACAAAGCTTTCTTAGGCGGTAAAGAAAGCGAAGGGGGCCGGTCTTCTCGTTTTGAGTGGATGTTTATCCTGAATGAGGAACCTTGGAAGCTACCCTAATCAGTCCACAGCGCCCTCCAATCATATGTTTACATTGAACAGGACATCTTATAGACATGTCATTATGTAGTCCAGAACACTAGATATTTGGCAACTCAATTCGCTCCAAGAACTCAACTTCGAACGCTATTGCATTGTCGGATCGTACGAGAATTGGCATCATGAACACTTTCGAGGGACTGACACACATCTAATTTGCTCCAAAATATAATAGTATTAGGTGCAGTCTGGTCGGGTTGCAAGCTAATATAACTCTCAAAATCTACATTGTTGATAACGCTGAATATGATTTAATAGTGTTGGAAATGAATGGCGTAGACACTCAAGTGGTCTTCGCTCTGAAGAATAGAGTTTTAGATGCATCCGGAATAGACTATCATGCAAGAACATCGGAAGTCAGCTAATCAAGGCTTGAAGATGAGTTTGAAGCAATAAGTCGAATGATTGAGACTCACCATATGAGCGAACTCAAGGTTGGGCCACCTTGCGGCGTTGTCTCCTGGCATGCGAACGTCGTAACGGATGAGCGTGTTGGCTAGAATCATTTTAATCTCATTCGCGGCGAAGAACCGGCCAGGGCACGCATGACGTCCAAATCCAAATGTCAGACTTGTTTGGTTGACGCTGACGAATTGATTGAGTGCTGCACTCCCAGCTTTGCCTTCCTCGCGGATCCGAGAGAAGCGGAACGGGTCGAACTCTTCCGGGTTGGGGAACAGCTCAGGATCATTGTTCACGGCGACAGCAGGGATCTCAATGGTCGCACCCTTGGGAATGACCTGGCCATTGGACAGTCGGACGTTCTGCAATAGTTTGCGCTGAAACGATGCTGGCCAGAAACTTAGTCGGGCATTCTCGAGGTCATACTATGCTGGATGAAAGGTGTGTAACGTACCCATAGAAGCAGGGGTCATCCGGAGCGTTTCCCGGAGGAAACTGTCAAGCTTTTTCATGGATTGCAGACATTTGCTTGTGAAGACTCCATCATTTTCCGACAGTGCTTGGAGAGCCTCTTCCTTGAGCTCATTCTTCACAGCCTCGCTCGCGGCGGCCAAATTATAAAACCTAGGCGATCATGTAAGCGCGCTGGAGCACAGGAAAGGCAAATAGGGCGGAAACTTTAAGCAAAACCCGAAAGCAAATAATCTACGTACGCATTGGTAGCTGTCAGAGTCGTGGTGTGAATAGCGGCGAAGCTTAATCCCAGTTGGACCTTGGCGAAGTTCCGGCTCGCTGGGTCAGTGAACTTGTCTTGGCTGTCGAGCATCCACTGTAGAAAATCATCGGGGCCGTCCTCCGAGTCGGATTTCTCCGCGTGCAGCTTCTGGCGGCGATCGATAAGCGGCTTGAGGAAGGACTGCGCCTCGTTGATGCGCTGGTTCAGATGCTTGATCTCAGGCAGCGTGTTAGCCAAAAACGGTCGCAGCCAGGGCCGCATCCTTTGGACGGCGCGTTGAGCCTTCATAACATCCATCGTGTAGTTGATAGCGGCGTCCAAGTACTCTTCAGAGCGACACAGCTCAGGCCCGATGAACATGCGGCCGGACACCATGCCCACGATGCGAAGGAGCTTCTCATGAATGTTGACCTCTTGCCAGTTGGTAAAGTCCTTGAGTGGCATCTCCAACTCGATGGCTTCAGCAGTCTCGTGTGCAATCGTAGGATTGAGACGAGCTATATGCGGATAAAAAAACGCATCTCGTCAGTAATGCTGAATACTTCTGCTGCCTCTGCCTTCAGAAAGCTGGCTGTACTTACTCAGCGACGGGGTCAATTTGCCCGTGATAGTGTGCGGGATGATAGGCACGTAACTCTCAATCTTGGTGTACTTGGTTTCCATGGCCTGATTGTTCATAAGGTAGAACCTTAGTAAGTGTATCTGTATGTGCGTATGTGCGGGGTGACATTGAGAAGGAATCCCTGGTCTGCGAATAGACAAGGCAGCTTACATCGTCAACCGCGGCCTCCATGCTCACGACGCTGTCGGACAGCTTGTTGAGCTCTGGTAGAAACTTTGGCGAGACCACAATCACATTGGTGTCTAACGTATATGCGTAAAGAGGTCAGTATCCATTTCCAACAAAAAGTTGATTGGCAGAGTCTCATGGTGGGGAAGAGCCGGCAACTGACTTCGCGAGGTGGTGAGCTGAGCCGCTCCCTTGAAGAGTCCATTCTTGAACTATAATGAAAAAGGTTAATACGTGTTGTTGCGATGGACGTGAAGGACACGCACATTATCATAGGCCGCGTAGTACAGCTTGCGCGCGCCCTGAAGATACGCCTGTCTGCGTTTCTCTTCATTGCCCAGCTCAGTCCCAATGACTGGTATCGCAGCAAGACGGATGACCGAGATTAGCTTGGGACCAAGGTACGCTACGGCACATGCAAGCACCGCGGCGATGATCACAAGGAAACGCTCAGAGAGCATCTCTGAGAGTGAGGATGTTGCTGATGTCGCCATTGTGAAGGTATGTGAGAGTTGCGTAAGGGTTACGGCGGCCAGTGACAATTGAGCCTTTCCGTGCTCGAGAGGTTGTGGCAATCTAAATAGTTGTTGCAAAACTCAACAAAACTTAAATAGAAGACAGCACATGAAGTGGTCTTGCTTTAATTGACGTCTGTCAATAATTACTATTGACCGGATACGCGACGGCAAGCAAATTGAGCCCGGGGTCGATGCTCATACCTTATCTACGGCCTCTTGAAACATGCAAGACTCGCTCTCGCTGTCGTTTTCAAAGGCATCTGCAGAGCCCTGCTACAGCCAAGCCTCTCAATTGCCACGTATTATCAAACACTGCTCAGCCTGCATCAAACGCAAACTACTGCACAACACACAAAGTGGCAGGTCAAACGCTCAGGGGGGTCAGGAAACAAGGGCCATCCTTCCCTGAAGAGTAGTAGGAGCGGGAGCAACTCAATTTGATTGGCTCGCTCTCGCTCTCGCTCTCGTTTTGTACCCATAATCCCCGGAAAGAGGTTTTTCTTTGATTCCCATCACGGATCAATTTACCGTGGTAGTTGATTCACGGGTTAAGACAGCGCCCACACACACCTTCAGTGGTGGATGCGGAGATCTCTTCAAGTTCGGGGTAGTGAACGGTAGAGCTCGTATTGTTCTTCCTTTTTTCCGTACTGGTTTTCTTTTTCTTGTGGGTCTTGGTTTTGGTTTTGATTTTTGGAGGCCTACGTAGTATTTTGATTTCATAAAGATCAGAACCCCCTTTGGCTTTGTAATGACAGTTGTCATCGAAGGTATGACTTGTATAAGGTTTACAGAACAATAATCAACAAGTTCACTATTGGTTCTGGTAAAAGGGGTAAGTAACCTTGATAAGCATCTTGATGAATAAGTACAACGCAACGTCTGGTGGAGGACTGAGACCAGGGTTATGTAAACCGCCACACGCCATTCGTCATGCCCCTGGAAAGGAAAAGTGGTCTGGAAAGGACTTTAAAAATACTCTAGAACAAATACACAAGAGAAGGGTCGAGCAAAGGATGAGGAAACTTTGTCGGTTAATCTTCCCGCTGTCGCGCACGACATCATGTTCCCTCGCTAGATCATTTTTAAATGCCGGAACTAGCGAATGTTGACCAGGGGCCTCGCACACACGTTCCGCTGGTATAGGCAGCTTGATATCCCAACGATAAAGCTCGCTGTTTACAGCCTCGACTATCCTGCGCATCCACGGTTCTTGATCCCCTTTCTTGATCCCCGCCATGCACAGCCGAACTCATCGGGTAGTTTTTCGTCTGCATATGTCGCCTTGATTGATCCACATCCAGCTGCCATAATCTGCCTAGCCATGTGGGAGAAGATCAACAATCTTTCCTGACGTTTTGCTCCTACGTTGAGATCATTGTTCCGCCACACATTGCAACACAACTCGGCGCAGCATTTGCCTTTGAGAACTTGCATGTGCAACAATATTAAAAGACGACCCGGTCCTTGTGATGATTTAAACTTGTCTTCAGATCAAGACCACCAGACTCTCGTTCGTCCTTGGACACCGGTTACTTGTTTACACTTGTCTCTCGGTTAGACCTTAGTTCTACTCGTCCGGCCCTTGCTCCTCATCTATCTTTCCCATCTAGGCTTTTCTCCCCTTCTTTTTTAGAACAGTTTCTAGGACATAGTGCCAGCGATCAACCTCATCATTATGTCCTCTGCCCTGCTGCCAGGCCCGCCTCCCGCGGACATCATCAATCTCGCCATCGCGGAGCTTTGTATATACATAGTTCTATTCGTTCCGATCGTGTGGATCACTTGGAAGCATGGAAAGGCGGGCATGACCTGCTGGCCGATGCTTGTGCCCTTCGCGGCCATGCGTTTCGCCTCCGACATAAGCCAGATCATAAACAGGCATGAACCACAAGTGACCAATCAAACTCTGATCATAACAGAAGCTGGTACACTCGCCTGTCTCTCATTGACAATCATAGGGCTGGTGTATGAAGCGTGAGTCCTGACTCCCACTTTGCGAATACCCGCACTCCTTGTGCCCCCCCCCCCTTAAAGAGGTAGTCCTGCAGCATGGACATGGCGAGAGTGATTTGTTTCGGGAGCTGACTTTTGCGCCTCAACCTCAGAGACACCATCTTACCCGTCTCGGGCAAAGGCTGGACCCAGAGGATTTTCCTTGCTTTGACGCACCTTACCAACACGACGGGCATCGCGATGTGCACCTATGCCGGATCACCATCCCCAACCGGGGGCGTGTTCAGCGCGCCATTAAACAAGGTTGGAAACTTGCTGATGGTATTCGTCATGCTCGTCGTGGGTGTGTGGATATGGCCTACCTGGAAGCGAACCAAGGTCTTCCCGAGCCATCCCAACGTCCGCAACTCTCGTTACCTCCTATTTGCCGCGGCCGGCGCCCTGCCTTTCCAGATGATACGCCTCGTCTACAACACCACCTACGCTTTTGATCACGTCACGAGTCTCGACCCCGTCATGGGAACCTTCGCAACACAGTTCGTCCTCATGTTCCTCATGCATCTGGGTGTTGTGCTCACGTCCCTCGCGGGCGGCTGGCTGAGCCGTAACGTTGTGCCCAAGAAGTTCATCACCGACGAGACCCTTATATTGGAAGGCGAGGGAACGCAGCAGGAAGACTACTTGGAGATGACTGTGCAAGATAGTTTGACGGACAGAAAAGATACCCGGGCTCCTGCTGGGCGGGCAGCATTGATCAGCGAATCCGCCTAAAGGCGAGGAGGAATTGGGGCGTTGCACGAATGGAAGGTTTCTTTCTTTCTTTCTTTCTTTTCCCTCTGCTTGCTTTCCTTTCTTCTTTTGATCTCTGTACTTCTCGAAGGCTGGATGATAGAATGGCACTCGATTGCTGGTCAAGGATATGTATGGTTTTTCTCCTTTTCGATTGCAAATCTGTTGTATCATGTCTTAGGACCCGCTGCACTCGATGTCAGAAAGGCTACCACATTGGCCACTTTGACAACATGAGCAAAAAAGCCAAGTGTTGGGATAGTGGTTTGGCTCGTATTGAATTATCAATAGCCTGAGCTTACGTTCACTAAAGATCCACCCCAAGACTATGGGACGTATCAAGAAGTTCACTTGTCTGTCCTTTGACAGTACGGATGGAGCCTTTCGCAATTGCTTCTTCTATCTCCCTCTCAACCCGCAAATCCGAAAAGAGAAGGGGCTCTATAGCATTTTAGCTTTTTAAGGACTGATTGATCTCTTTATCGGCAACTTGATAGCCTCTGGTCCGCGCACGATTACACACCCACACATATGCACACTTAAGACGCTTGGCCTGATAAGTCGCTACACCATTACCAGCTCTCCACACATCAGGGGGCTGGTTTGGCAAAAATGCTCGTCGGTTCAAAGACCCCCTTCTGCTCAAGGGACCCAATCTAATTGCCGGGACAAGAACGCACTTTAGGTCTTTAGGGGCGGGCGGGAAGACAGGGGCGGGGTGCGCCCTGGTGGAGGTTATATGGGTCCCCCTTCGCTTTCGTATCCGGCAACACGATTAGCGGTATGATGCAAACACGCATCTGTCTGTCCCTGGCGAGGGGTTCAGTCTTCTCTGCAAAGCCAGAACAGTGTCAATGTTGCTGCTTGGGCAACCACAACAAAAGACTATCCTGCCGTTATTCAGATGCTTGATCAAGACATGATCTCCAAATTCTCGCTTGTGAGGCCACGTACGCAAAGATCCTGCATTCTTTACGAAAAACACCACACATCTTCATACCACTCTAAGTGCTCCCATCGAGGAACAGAAAATTGTGGAACAAAGAGCAAAGTGCTATCTTCTGTCCATTATGCAAGGTTACATTCTTACAAAATTGTACAAGTATAAAAAAGGCTGTAAATTGAGTCGTAGAGGTCGGAAACAAATTGCTCGCTATAAGATATCTAGGAAACGCTTTGGGTCTATATACATTCTATGTGATCGGCTCAGAAGCCCTGCTGTACTAGGACTTTTTCCGCAATGCTGTACCGTTTCTCATACGCTCTCCAAACATTCCCAAGAGAATTGGCACAGGCGCCATCAACAATGCAACTCCACCAAGCAACGTGTTACCCCATCCGAGACCAAGGGCGTCGTAAAGCTGCAGTCCACAAAGAGGCAGGACTGCGCCGAGAGTGCTACGCAGGACAGCGTTAGCTGCTGTTGCTGACGCGGCGTGCTGGGTAAAGGCATCGACGAGATATGTCTGGCAACACATGAAGACGCCCATCATGCCACACCCCATTATACCGTTGCCGATCATGGGCACGATCCAGTGCACATGCTTGTCGGCCGTCCATCCGTAGATAATGAGGCCCGTTGGCAACAGAAGAGTGGACGGCACAGTAAGTGCCGGGTGGAGACGGTCTTCGGGGCGGATTGGCATGTTCATTGCTTTTCGGCGTTGTATAATCTTGTCCGAGAAGACCGAGACGTAAAACATGCCGATGAGGTTGCCGACGCCGCCGGCTATGAAGGAAAGACCGGCGCCCTCAGAGCTGAAGCCGTACTGTTCCTCAAAGACGAAGGTGTAGGTGGTGAACAGGATATACATAAGACCGTAGATGATGGCGATATATAAGCAGACGGCCCTGACAACCGCAGCAGTAAGAAGCAGGCGCGCAGGCCGCAGAATGGCCGTCATAAAGACCTGCTTCTGCGATCCAGGGGTCTGCAGGCTCGACCGGTATCTTTCATCTCCAGTCTGCTTACGTAGTTGCGCAGCCTTGCGTTCGAGGAGAACCGGTGCATAGGTCTCGCGGAGCACGGCGAAAGAGAAGAGGGTAGCGACGCCAGCCTGTTTGAAAAGTCCTCATCAGCGCCCACATTTTCCAAAGGATCCTCATACTAGCGTGTGTTGAGGGGGGCAAGAGAACATACCGCTATAGCGGTGACCCAAAACACCCATCGCCAGCTCTTGTCCGCGACGAGAAATCCAGCACAGACTGGGCCGACAACAGGTCCGATCAGAGGCCCGACGGACCAGATACCCATAGCCTTACCCCTGATCTCGGCCGGCATCATGTCCGCGATCGATCCGCTGCCACAAGTCAGGACACAGACACCGGAGAAACCAGCCCAAAACCGGAAGGCCATGAGCATGCCCATGTTGGTCGAGAGGGCGCAGCCGATCGTAAATATCATGAAGAGGCTGTTGCAGACATGGTATACGATCAGCCGACCATGGAGCTCGCTGGCAGGTGCGATGACCAGTGGGCCAGCAGCGAAGCCCAAGACGAAGACAGATACGACAAATGTCCCCAGCATGTCACTTGTGACTTCAAAGTCTTCGAGGATCTGAGGTACAGCCGGGGCCATCATCGAACTCGCAAGCGGCCTGTATACGCAGTCAGCACCCGTAGTCTCGATGATGTCTTGATGAGGGAAACACTGTCGCTTACACGAGGAAACTTAGGAATGACAGTGTCGATATGATGCTCCATTTTCGCGCGTTACTCCAGTTCATGGGGTTTGCGGGGTCTTTGTCGGCAGGTTCATCCCAGGTAACCGAGAACTCGTCAGCGGCAGCAGGGCAGGGCTGTACTGCCTCAACATCGCTGACGTTGTTGACGGCAATGTCATCGTTGGAATGGTTGAGAGAGGCGGCACCCATGCTGTGCGTGGGTGATGTCGGCAGGGACAGAGATTCTTTTTTTGTTTCTTCCATGCAGGGCAATGATGTGTCGACTTCTCTTCATAGGGAACTAGCAGCTGAGGAAGCCGGGAGAATGCAACCTTTTATTCAACCGGTCTGTTGACAAGAATGCAACGCTGGGTGGACTGCGAATGATCAAGTTCGGGCCCGTCTGCGCCCCGAGCCCTGACCGTACACAAGACTATAAGGACTCTAAGCCCCCTTCTATACAATTCAACGGGTCTAGAATCGCCCCTCTTCTCCTCTTCTAGACCCGCAGGGCTCTTTGTGGATCAACCCATCGCGGTGGCAGTTCCACTCTCAGTCCCACTTTTCTGTTCTACAACATCTTCTCAATCCCGCTCTCGCTCCCGTTCCCGGGATTCTAACTGAAAGGAGCAAGGAGGCAGGGCCTGTCATTTGCTCGGCTACACCGTCCACATAGTACATACAAATCATGCCTGCTTCACTGGCTTGTTAGCTTTCGTTCTCGAGTGAGCAGGCCTCCAGATCACCTGTCACAATCCTGTTTTCTTTGGAAAACAGAAGAGAGGGAAATGTTTCCTGCTGTTGTATTATTGATTCCCAGCACAAGACAGACGAGAAAGAACATCAATTATCATTAGGATAATTTCGATACAGGTAAGGGATCATAGTTATCCTGAAATCAGCAGAATGGGCAATAATTATAGAATTGTTCTGATTGAAAGTACATTGTTGACTCATCTGTACAATCTTCGGGCTTCTTGAATGAATCGTTTTTATTTTATTTTATGTTTTTGCCCCGTATGGCAAAATGCCCACATTTTTGGCTTACAACTTTACTCTCAATTGAGCCATATTAGCATCACCTTCCCTAGAACTTACGGGTCCTCGGTTGTGTCGCTGTATGTACCTCTGCCACCCCCGAGGCCACAATCCCGTGGAGCAGCAATCTTGCCTTATCTGTTGAAAGAGACGGATGATCCAATTTCAATCCGAAAACGAGCCTGCATCCTCCTCCCTTCCCAATACTCACTCACGCCTTTCTGCCCGAGTCGTCTGTTGGTCTGTTGGAAGGATGGTGAAATGGTCGCTGGGCATTTCGATAGCACGCTCCCAAGACTGACCTCGTGCTCACCGAACCCGCGCCTGATGAAGACAACGAGTCCGTACACGTTCCTCTGAAGTACTTCCGAGCGAAGGCAGTCATTGGCACAGGCTTCTCAACTAACCGAATGCGACTCGGAGGGCTCTTGTCAAAAGAGTGCCCTGACCTGTGGAGCCAGCGGGAGTCTGGATCCTAGTTACCGCAAAGAAAGTGGGGGGCAAAGGCGAGACGTCAAGGCTTGGTATAAGCACTAGATATAACGCATTGCAGTAACAAGAGTGCTGCTGCCTTTGCTGGCAACTTTGATCCCAATCTAGACGTTGAAACTTTGTCGGGCTTGGCTACGCGGTGGCATAATAACAACAGACTTTTCCCGGGAGGCCTAACTTGCTGAACTGTCTTGGAAACCCCCCCCCCCAGAATCCAAGACTGTATACGTCTGCTGGAGGAGTTGATACCTTTCATAAAGGAAGATGAAAAATTGGAATCCATTTGCGAAATTGTATACCTACGTATATAGTAGTTAATGATAATTGACATTTGTCAACTGGAACATTCATATATCCAGGATCCCGTCGTCTAGAATCTCAACATAACTGGAGCCTGCTTCACATGGCAATTGTCACAAGAAAACCTCCATTCGAAGGGGAACTCCGCTAAACCGAAAGGAATTGCTCCGAAGTCGGCGTACTTCCATATAACGCTTCTCTTTGCGCAAGATGCTTAAAGCTCAAACGGCAGTGATCACGATCTTCTCAGCTGAGTAGGTACCTGAGCCGAGTGGTTTGAAGGTCAGATACAAAGGGCATGCCCGGTGCAGATCCAGTTGTTCATCAAAGCAGAGTTTATAATTCTATGAGTCTACAATGCAACAGATATAATACATGACTATCGATCTTTCCAGTCGTAGGCTACTTCACAAGTCTAGTAGCCCTCACACACTCATCCAGAAGAGCCAAGTACTGCGATATAGCGTAATAACCTCGTTAATCCCATATGATAGTAAAGTGTAAAGATGATAAGATCAAGTATGACTTGTTTAATTTCACATTAATAGTATGAGCTTAATAAGAAAACGTTGGGGACAGAAGGGCGGGGCGTCAAACACTATTGTAACTGGCCCAAGTATTCCATCGAAGGCCCATGTCTTGCAGCGCCGCGCCAGCCATATTTCCAAATATTGTAATGCATATCCTTGATTTCGAATGCTATGGGGTTGGCCAAACAAGGGGTTACTGCTGTCAGTTTGGATGCGTTCAAGGAAATGAATGATAAGGAATTTGTGATCCGGAGCGAAATTTGACTACCCTGATCTTCTTATCTTCGTATCTCGTCCATCAGAACGGCCTTGTCTTCTCCCGGAAATGCTTAATCGAAGCCTCCACGCTTTGTGGTACTTTAATATCTGACTAGGAGCGAATGATTACTGCGATGGGCTGCTGGGAAAGTAAAACTAAGTCCTAACTATCTGCCAGGTCTCAAAAGTGGTCGGCCTCAAGGACATTATCAATCTACGTCTATTGTATGGGATATGACACGAGCGCAGCTGAGAAGATACAAAGTCTCTCGATAACGCCTCTAGTATCATGACTGGAGAGTAAGATTCGATCCTAGTGCTACTCTTCTACAACGAACTTTCCAGTGGCTTTGGGACGTTCAAGGGCCCATTGTATTCCACCCTCTACCACTTTGTCCCATCGTTTGGTCTCACTCAATTGATCTCCAAACCGTCGGAAGCCGTGAGGTAGGCCCTTGAATATATGCGTTCTTGTTGGTACTCTGGGAGCTCGTTAGCATGAGGCTCAAACCAATGAGCAATTATCGGAACGTACCCAGCTTCTGAAAGCATCTTGGCGTACAGCAAGCCTTCGTCTCTCAAGGGATCCAAACCAGCAACCCCAATTGTGGTCGGAGGGAGCCCTCTGACCCTTTCAGGGGGGACATTCCCGGGGTTCAACCGGAGGTCGTTGGGATCTGGATGGTCGACTTTGAGAAGATCCAAGAACATCATGCAGACATCCCTTGACAAGATCGGGGCATTTTCGTTCTCAATATAGGATGCCACCGACGGGTCCTTGATCCTGCTCATATGGCCTTCGTAGCAATCCATGTGTACAAGACATGGTATCATCAAGACCTGCCCGGCAATGGGAGGACATGCCTGAGCTACTGCTCCCAGAGCATCAAGATGCTTCCCCAGGGTGAGTGCCGCGCTCAGCTGACCACCCGCAGAGATGCCTCCTACCACCACCTGTTTCTCGTCAACCCCAAGTTTGTCAACAGCAGAGTGCAGCCACACGAAAGCATCCTCGACATCGTTCCAGGCCGTCGGGTACGTGAACTCAGGGGTGTGCCGATAATTCACGTTCACCACGACAACACCAGTGTTGATGGCTATACGTGCGCAGGTAGCATCCTCGGATGCCAGAGTACCAAAGAGAAAGCCGCCTCCGTGCAGATGCATGTAGACGGGCAATCTCTCCTCACTGCCCGCGAGAGTGGATCGGTAGCTTCTCGCCTCGAGCTGCTGGCCATCACGGGTTGGGATCGAGTGATCGTACGTCCTAACTTTGCCGCGGAGCGATTCCATGACTCTAGCGGCGATCTCTTCGCGTCCCTTGTTCACCAATGCCCGGTGCTCGAGCACGGCTTGACCAGTCACGACGGACGAAGCGGGCAAGCTTGCCTCGACTGCAAGCCACTCCTCGCTACGCCCGCCGTATTTCGAGAAGTCGCTCATGATGTAAAGAGTCTCAAAGTCTGTCGATATGTCGTGTATATGTAGTCTCTCGGATGGCCAAAATCTCCTAAAATGACCATCGTAGAACGACGTGTGGACCGAGGGAAAGATAAGTTCCAGGGGGGGTGGAGAGAAAGTGTCGGAGACGCAAAGCCGACGAGTGGTGGAGGCGGATGTCCCAGAACGGTTAACCGCAAAAATCCCCTGCCCACAGCAGAGCAGGTGGTGATCGCTCACAGCGCGATCACGGGCAGCTTGATGGTGTGGGGCCCCTGTCTGTCGCAGACGGTACAAAACAACCTTGACTTTGAATTCGGTTGTGGCCTCTGAGCCCGATGTGTCGCTCGTCAACTCGATGCTATGATTAGATCCGGTTTCTCGAGGTGCCGCTGCCTCGGCCGTTGGCAGAGTCACTAGAGGAAGAGACCCCACCCTAAAGCAGGCCTTGCATGCCGAGGATCTTCAATACGATGTGCTAGCTTCTCTACATTATCCAACGCATTTGCTGGCGAGACGATGCCGTTATTTTCCCAGGAGCGATTGCCGAATATCAACAATGAAAATGGAGGTAAGTCCAATCCTCATTTGAATGATCCGTTTTTTCAGAGAACAATCACACATCGCCTGCATGGCTCACAAACAGTTGCGGAAGATTGCCCAACAGCAGCTATAGACTTCTATGACTTGCTTCCGAATACAACTGATGTTTGGCGCAAGAAGTTTTGGCCGAATTTGCATCAGGTGACTTTTTGGTGACAAGATGCGTACACCCAGTATTATCTCAATGGTTTGGCAGGCTGCAGACGTAATCAGCAGTTCTGTCCACTCTTAATGCGAACAAGTGACAAACCCCTTGCTTCATCAATTGCTAAGCTGCGTAAGTGGAACCTTACCGGAACATCATTTACTTACCCCTAACCCCGGGACTACCCTTGAGCCTATGACCCCTGCTGACCCCACCCCAGGCCCCCGACACCAACCTCCCTCCCACTTGGTATTTCAGCGACTAATCTCCCCTACACGCCTGTCAAACATGACTCTCTTTACTTGACCCGACTCCACCTGCTCAGAGCTCGCTCCTCGACAGCATCATCATCATCATCAACAACCACAACTATGCCACCATCGCCTCAGCCCTCCTCGGCTCGGATCGAAACTTAATCCTCATCTCGCCTCGGGTCAGTACTCAAAGGTATCCGCGCATTCAAGTCAGCCCAGCTTAGATGCCGGGTAGCCGCACACGACAACCAGCCCGACATGCACGTGTCGCCCGCTTGTTGCCATGCCATTGCTTCCTCGCCTTGCCATCGTATCGCCCAAGCAGCCAGTTAACCCGCGACCGAGACTATCTTGACGACAGGCTTCTACTCACTACCTGTTTTCACGGCTAGTGAAAGACCCTGAGTCTTGGGAAGGGGCAGAGACAGTCCTGTCCAACTTGCTTTCATCCCCATGGGATGGACAGGGGTAGGGCAAGGCAGTCTATGCCGCCGTCAGCGAAACTGCGCTACCTTCTTGGGGCAGAGAAAGGCAGAGGAAGCATGGCAGCCATTGGAACATAGAGACAGGACTATACTGTTGTGTCGGGTTCGGTCAGATCGTGTGGGGATACGGTGCCCTTTTCCATCTTCCCTCGACCTCCCTCTTTCTGTCATCCTATAGAGTCAAGGCTGCTCTGCCGTCGAAAGAAAGCCTGGGAGGGTGGGATCCTGTCGTCTCTTGCGCATTCTCAAGATGGGCCGAGTCACAGGGGGCTACCCTTTTTACCAAGAGCTGCTGCTCACAGCAGCCTTTCTCTAACCCTTTCGATGCTTGGTGATTCTTCAGGTCTCGCGTAACTAATATGCTCTCAGGCTTGATCTTTCGATCCTTTTCCCATGGCCTCCCAGTCTACCGCCTCGGCTGCCTCGACCTCTCCGACCAACACTCCTCGACATGAACCTATCGGGCCGTCTTCCCCTATCCAACCGCTGTCGGGCGTATCTCACGACGATGGTGATGTGCATATTCTAAATGCACCTGCTGCTATACAATGGCAAAGCGGCAGCCACCAAGACCAGGACCAAGCACAGTCGCAGTGCCTTGGCCATGAGGATGGAGCTAGGATCTCGGTGGACTTCCATCTTGACCCATTGTCCAACACAGCCTTCTTCAGCTTCCACACTAGGGTTGTTCTCAAGGCTCTGTCGTTCTCCAAGACCAAAGTCTACCTCTGGCTGCCTCCTGAGAGGGTACTGAGCATCACACTGAATGAACAAGAAGAAAACGTCATCATTGAAAGCAAGAAACGAGCAGCCGTGAGCCTACATTTTGAGCTCGACAAACCTGCCGCCCTGGTCGGTCCACGCCTGTCTCTCACCCCCCGAAACAAGAAACATGGCGACACGTTGGACTCGATGCGATCGCTTGCTATGGCCAAGTGCTTTACTGTGTCTCTGCAGAGCAGGTCGGCCAGTATCGATGACCTGCGGCAACTATGCAGAGCTTTCACACCCATCCCCACTAGCTCAAGCTCCAGCGTCACCATATCTGCCCACCAACAGCAGCGTACGAGACCAACGACGATGATCAAACACACATACATGGCCAATCTGTACAAGGGTCACGGTGGTTCGTTCATTACTGGAAGCTTCGAGGCAGCTAGCGATCCTGGACAGCCTCCAGAATACAACCAAATCGGACCAGGCCCTCCCCTACCGCCTCTTGATGACTCCAAGGTACGGCATGATAAGCAGACAGAGTTCCAGCGTCTGTCTAGAAAGCGAAGGCGAGCAAGTTCCCCTCCTGAGGCTGTCGTGGGACGTCAGCTGGCAGATCATGATAAAGGAGAAGACGTGCTGTCTGCCCTGCGCGAGGAGATACGCGCCGAACTTCGACAGGAGTTCCAGGAGAAACTGGACGAAGTGAAGTTGGATTTCAAGCGGCAGTTAGACCAGATGCGACAAGAGAACGAAAGTTACTGGGCAGAAGCACAGGCGACGTTCTGGTCCGCAGATGAATTGCCGGAAGCCGTGGCAGATGTGATTGACACTGAGATCGAACAAGCCAAGTCTGAACTGCGAGATCATATTGACCAGGAATTGGACGAGGGTGAAATCAGGATCGAGGAGAGCGTCAGGAACAGCCTGGTAGATACATTACAGGAAGCGTCCCTGCATCTGACTCTTCCGTAGATTTACATGCATACTTCTCTAGATAACAAACTATAAATTCTATTTCTCGAATACCTGACCGTGCTATTCAGCGCCAGCGCATTACCAGATCTGTGGACTGGACCATGGAAATGAGTTACAGCAGAGACAAGATGTAGGTCGGAAGCCAACAAGAGCTTCACACAAATGGCTCTAGCATTATCTACTTTAAGCAGCTAGAGAGGTGTCGTGGACTGACTTCACACACAGCTGCTTTTATTCAACACCAGCCGCCTTTAATGTTCATAGTCTAATGCTCGCATCCATGCATGTCAATTATCATTGAGTCACTAAGTGCTCCACGTGCGGACATGTTCTGATATCCACGACACTGTTGAGGCCGATTTGGCTGTACCGTAACTCGAAGCGCGGTTGCTTCCATCGTCGCTGCTGGGCGCCGAGGCGTTCGGTGTTCCGGGAGCTGTAAAGTAGCCCACGTACTGGTCCACAATGTCTTTGAGTGGTGGGCGCGGCGTGTCGTGGTAGACTATTGCTTGTGCCATCTTCCAAGCTGTCTCAAGTACCACGTCATCCTCGTCCGTCAGGGCATCCTTCCTGACAAGTTGACTCCTGGTCTCCAGTAAATTCTCGAGGATTCCCTCAATCTCGATGTTCACCCTCTCCTCAGGCTCGGAGTCTGTGGATAAGGCATTGTAACTTGAGCTGTGTAGACTCGAGTCGATGTCCGAGCCGTTCGAGTCATCCGAGCCTTTCGAGTCGTCTGAGCCGTTCGAGTCGTCTGAGCCGTTCGAGTCGTCCGAGCCGTTCGAGTCATCCGAGCCGTTCAACTCGTCCGAACCGTCCGAGCTATCCTGGTCCTCCGGGTCCCACGAGCTGCGCCGGGCCCCGTAAGCTCTGTCTTCATTAGTAACTGTGGCATTGACCGTAATTGACTCGAAAGGGAATACAGACTGTAAAGCTCCTTTCGTTTTGTATCCGGCGAGCTGCTCAGAAAACCGTGTCGAGCGAAGCGCTTCGACATCAAGACTTCCGCTGTTCACCGCATTCTCGTACTTCTTTGCAAGCAGGTCAAACACCTCTGTTGAAATTCTTCCATCTGAGTCGAGAACGATGTGGTCATCCTTCGCAACCTCGGCTTTCGGCATCACTTTTATGAAACTGTCGTGTGTGCAATGTGGCTGAGGAATGCGATGCGGTCCATCAAGACTCGAATAGGCGTATATATCTTGCCATTTCTTTGTGAGATCGCCCCAGGTATCTTCAGGAGTCTGGCTGTGCGAAGCATCAGTGTCGAATGTTTCAAGGTCCGATTCCGAATGTAACGAGAGTGCCATAATGCGATCAATAATCTGTATAGCCTCCCATCCGACAAAATCTGTAACTTGAAAATGGGCGAACGAAGTCCCAAGGTTCCATGTTGAGTATTCTTGTTTCTTGAGCGAAGTCCATCGCTGAAGCATATTGTCCTGGCAGAGCACTTTGCCTAGAATTCTCGAGTCTCGGTGAGCTAGGTCCCTCAGAGCTTGTAGGACAGATATGAGGTCCTTCTCTAATTGCCTCAGCAATTGAAGGGGTTGGAAATACTGCCTTTCCGAGGGCAGGTAGCAGCTCTTGCAGCAGCATATATTGTAACAGATTGAGCAAAGATAGAACTCGTCTTCAGTTTCGCCGGAGCAAAGCCAACAAGTAACATCGACACTTATATCTGCACACAAAAACTTCCACTCCCTGAAGACCTCGGCCCTCGGTACCGGCACAGCGGTGCGAGCATCTCGAGAACTAGAGGGTCGAGCAGACTGGGGTACAAGTTGTGATTGCTTGAGGGGCAATAGAGCCAATCGAATCAAAGCATCGATAAGCAAGTCCAGGCGTGGTTGTCGGAAAAGAGCTTCATACATTGCTTTCGTTTGGATCAGCAGCTTGCTCTCCGACGCAAGTGCTCTGGCGGTCCGACTTATGAAGCGCACTAGAGTGAAGGCTCGGTCCTCATAATCCTCAGGAGAATTAGGAAAAGTATTATTCCAAGGACTGAGGAGAGACATCATGGACGGTACGCCATCAGCAAGATCGAAGGCAGAGAGACCCTGTCCATGAGTTAGGAAAACCATGCAAAGTCGTAGCAGGGGAGAGGGAAGGAGAGGTTGGAGAGGAGATAGATGACCCGGGTCTTGTGAACCAGTGCCACTACTCCATGAGCAGCACATAGAAGTAACAAATTCCCCTCAAACGCACCATAGCATCTCGGAGGTGAGGGTTTGCCCCAGCCTTGAGTAGCTCGTGGGCCACCCTTAATTTTTTCAATCCAATAGCCCATGACAAAGCTGTGCGCAGAAATTCATCCGTCTTGTTGACCGCTGCTCCATTATCCAGTAGAGTCGTGACTGTTTTGAAATTTCCCTCACGTGCCGCTGAAATCAGTGGGGTTGCACTCAAACCTTGAAGCCCATCTGGCGGAAGTCCGGACTGGATCAGAAACTCGACAACGGAGTATTCACCCGACGAGGCTGCAACACCTAACGGATCTTCACCGACGAGATCTGTCTTTAGAAGAACTGATTTGTCCTTTTTAAACAATTGACGAATTATATCCAATCGTCCCCGCCGAGCGGCTATATGGGCGTACGTCCAACTCGCGGAGGATGACTGGACAGTCAAATCGTGGAGTCCCCGGTCCCAAAGAAGTTCGATAATCTCGGAGTGGTTTTCGTCGAGGGCATAGTAGAATGGAGTTTTACCTTCGTCACTGAGAGGCTCGAGTTCACAGCCTGATTCCACAAGCCGGCGTGCCAGCTCCGTGCGACCTTGGTGTGCTGCGAAGTGAAGCGGGCGCCATTCATCTTCGTTAGTAGCCTCCAAGTCAGCCCCCCTATCTAGAAGCATGTTGCATATATCTTGTCTCTCATTCTCTAATGCCTTTATCAGGGGGGAATCGCGGAACTTGTCAGACTGATCCCCGCCGTTGACATCGGCCCCGTGCTCCAAGAGGTACTGCACCAAAGCGAGGTTGCCGTCGATGACGGCGTAGTGGAGTGCCGTTAGGCCGTTCTGGTTTCTCGCAGGTCGGTTGATGACGTCGGGATTGCAGAGATGTTTGATGCATTCAATGTTTCCCGCTCTTGCTGCTCGGTGGATAGCGAGCTCTCCATCTTGATCTTCTGAGAGCCCCAATTCAGGACTCCAATCAAGCAGGCACTTGACAATTTCATCGTAGCCTTTTACAGAGGCAAGGTGAAGCTATGCATTATGATTTGACCCATCCGTTAGTGCCCGTTTTGAAACTTGACCTACGCAAATAAATAGCAACTCCGCGATGGCGAAGTACCCAACGAAGCTGGGGATGCAAGAGGAGATGGGCTTCCCGATCACTCACTGAGGTTTCTATTAGCTTAGCACATAATTTGAGTATAGAGAGCCACTTGTTAAAGGGCTTTTCTCATGCACTTGCACGTCCACGCAATTTCGAGACGGCAAAGTCTCGCTAAAAATGAGGCAACAAGAATGGACATGATCTCACCCAACCAGTTTTGGTCTCGTTCCTCTTCGAACACGCCCGCAGCAGAGACCGTTTTGACAAAGCTCTCCACAAATCGTATATCATTCGACTCCACAGCATAGAAAAGTGCTTCCCTTCCGTGATCATCTGGGGTGGATGCCTCAATACCCCACGACAACAGCGTTTCAATATGCTCGGCATGGCCACATTTGGCTATCATATGCATTCCTGTCGCGTCTTCGTTATCAGTGTGCTTCGGGTTGGCCTTGTAGACATCGACAAACATCTGAGCAAGTGAGAAATGTCCTTTCCTCAGAGCGATCAGTATTGGTGTTCGACCCAGGCTATTGGCCAGATTGACGTCTGCTCCTTCATCAAGCAACCTAGTCGCACAATCGGTACGGCCGAAAAAGGCTGCATCAGACAACGGTGCGTACGATTCCGAATCAGTGTGGTTGACCAATTTCTTGGCCATTGGGCTTTGCAAGAGAAGGGACAAAATCTCGACCGACGTCCTTCTTGCTGCGTAATGAAGAGATGTGGCAGAGTTATTGGCGGTGGCCGTGATATCTGCCCCTTTCCTTAGAAGCACGCGTGCGACATCTGGACTGCCTTCCTGTGCACAGAGCAGGAGAGGCGTTTTCCCTGCGTCTGTCTTCGCTTCTTTGTTTGCGCCGTGATCAAGGAGTACAATGACGGTTTTCTCTGATCCAGCCCTTGCTGCCTCATGGAGCGGTGTCCATGACAACCACGTTGCTTCAAGATCCGCGCCCTTGTTTAGCAACTCTTCAGCTATTTCCGCGCCGTCATCGCCCATGACTGCAACGTAATGCAATGCGGTAATGCCATCGGCCCCGCAGCAAGACACGTCCGCACCATGTCGCAGAAGTGTTTTCACAACTCCAACGTGTTTACACTGGGCTGCGACAATGAGAGGCGTACAGCCATCGTTATCCCTGGCATCAATCTCGGCCCCGAAGAGCAGAAGTTTTTCCACAGTTTCAGTATGGTCAAATCTTGCAGCCGAGTGCAGAGCACCGACAGCGGAGTGACCCAGCTCCAACAATGTAGAAAGGATGTCCGCCCAGTGGTGTCGAATAACAGCACCAATCAGCCATGGTCTGCTGTTAATACACCTGTTTTGATCCTCTGGGCAGTCCTCTTCGAGCCGACCCATATGCTTGTTCACTATCCAGCTGCACATCTCTTTGCGCCCAAAACTGGCCGCGTAGTCCATGGCGAAATTTCCAAAGCCGTCGATTTGGTCTATATCCACTTCCGCAGGGCTCAACGTCCCAACAAGTCGATGGAGTCCAAAAATGGATAGAAGGTGAAGTTGTGTAGTTCCAGGTGGCAATGGACAGATTGTGGGATTTCCTTGAAGGTAGGACTTGAGGTGAAGCTGATGCAGGAGTCCGCGAGTGGTCTGCGACCGCAGCAAATCACAAGCGGTTTCCCGGAGCTCAGGGTCATCGTCTTCCTCAAGTGCTTCTCTCAAATGATCACCCCAGAAGACGCCCGCATAACCCAGAAAAGGATGTTGCTCCATACGCTCATCGAAAAAAGCCTTAGTTGGCTCTGGACCCGTTGCAAAGGCTTCAAACTTGAGATACGTGATGCAGTCCTCAACAAGTATCCGAGATGCTCTTTTTTGTAGATTTCCGTAAAGTTGAAGACCTTCCGCATCATCATCCGACAGACCTTTAAGGAAGTCTCCGAGAGAAGGATGGAGAAGCATGTAGTGCCCGTCTTTAAGAACAAGCAGATCAGCACAGTCTGTCGTCAAAGGAACACTGTCGTAAATCCTGTCGTCATCATCGATGGCAGTCATCCCCTCCTCAATAGCCAGAGCTTCCAGGAGCTGAGCTTTGGATAGCGGCCTTTTGCAGTTGGCTGCCCACAGAAGAGCTTTCAGCGCTAGATCTCTTGCAGATGTTTCGTTACTGATGATTCGCTTCAGAGCATCAGTATAGGCACCAGAGAGGCCCCTAGGCATATTCTGTGCAGCAGCCTTCATTTTCTTGGCAGTTCTCTCCTTCTTGATAGAGTCGATAACGAGCGACACCCAAAGAAACATTCCGTCGGCAGCATCTAGAAGATGACTCTGGATTACTTCCAACGATGCCGAGACTTTTCTGAGTTCTTTGCTTCTGTCTTCAATGAACCGGCTGATGTCTTGATCGTTTGCGCCTTGGTCAACTTGGATGCTTGGACACGCGTGGAGAGCGCTACTGATTGCCTGATATCCGGGACGACTGAAGACCAGTACGTTTGCTGAGGAGTTCGTTCCACCAACGTCCGCAAGGCTCGCTAAAAAATTACAGAGACCCTCGAACTCGAGACTCGCAACCCCACTGCACTCATCTAGTCCGTCCACCACGATGAATGCTTGCGTAAACATTGGGATGATACTCTTGATTCCCTTCATGATGTCATGCCTGCTTGGTTGGTCTGCCTTCGTTACGAAGCAGAGGTCTCTGAGCGCGGCAACGTCCTCATTCTTGGGCAGGAACTGGTAAAGTTGTTTCAAGAGGGAGCTCAAGAGGCCTGTGGTGTCATATCCGCTTTTTGAGTTTGCACCATGACCGGCTTCGATGTCTCCGGGTCGACGAATGAGCTGAGAGCTGCAGTAAACATATGCAAGGGCGAACCTGTTCCGTTGTTCCAAAGTCTCTGACATGGCACTTGGATTGCTCCTGATAATCATGCCGGAGGGCCGGTTGGTGTTCCTTGGGGAGCTCCTTGCGGTAGTATCTGGCTGATGGCTCCCTGAATGCAGGACGAGAGCATTTTCAGCAGGCTCCATAGGTCCCGGAGATTGGGGGTCCTCTTGACTGGAATCAGCCTCATAGGGAGTGTCATCGTCTCTGCGATTGCCTTCCTGGTTGCTAGCCACGAGGTTCCTTTCTTGGCAGAACAACCTCAACTCCTCAATGACTCGGGCGGCGAGATGGGATTTACCGCTGCCATGCTTTCCGTAGACCCAGAGAAGCGTTCCAGAGAACCGTTCTCTCCACAGCAGGTAGACGTCATGAGATAATATCCATTTGCCTGTCTCGTCCAGAGTTGTGGCCAATATGCTATTGTGGGTACTCTGGAAAGAAAGGGAAGATAGCCAAGCTAAGAGATTGTTGCGTTTCTCGTCTGAATGCGTCATCACATTAGCTGACTGGAGGGGAACTGGTTGAGACGGGTCGCTTCATTACCTTGCTCCCGTTCGATCTGTCCTTTGTGTCGTTCTCTCTCCTCCTGTTCTCGGCTTGTCTCGGTCTTCCGCACTGCTTTATATGTGTCCAGCTGTATCCTCAATTGTATCAATTGTGTCTGCTGCACGTGCCCTATTTTTTGCCCGGAAATGAGGTGGACGGTCCTGTCGAAAGTACGGAGATTGGTGTCAAGCAGCCGCTCCCATTCGCCAAAGTCTTTGTCAAAAGACCTCCGAAACAATCGAGCGCTGCTCTTCTCTTTCCCCTTGCCGTCAACATTGAGTGTCGACGCTCGAACACAGATCTGAAGGATGATATCAAAGACATCAACCAAAGCCGTCTGGAACTCGGGTGTGTCCGGGAACGCCTTCTTGAATTTGTCCAGCTGTCCGAGACTGCTCATTACTTTGGCCAGGAACTGAACCAATGACTCCTGATACTCCACGGCTCGCTTGGTCGTCTCGAGTGCGAAGTAGATCCCGCCGAGTATCGCGCGGGCTGGAGGATAAATGTCGCCCAACGAATCCACCAAAGGACGACACAATTCCATAAAGTCAAATAGAGGTTTGATCCAGTGTGTTACACGTACTAATTTGCTGGCTTTGATTTTGTTGTCGATGACACCGTCGACGGCATCAGCGTACTTGGCCAGGGCAGTGTCGGGCAATGCTCTCAGAAATGTTTGTCGTTGCTCATCGCTTAAGGTTTTGACATGGTCTGACCAACGCGCGATGGCTTCCTTAGATCTGCGGATTGTGTATCAGGATAATTGGCTATTGACGCTCTCACATAAAAGGGTACTCATCCATCATTACTCACACAGGGATGGGGTCCAAATTAGAGAGAACGCCAAGCTCGGCATCCGAACCCCACGAACTGATTCGAAGTGGCGGTCTCAGGGCCGAATCACCCTCTTCATCCATACCTGCCGAGATACTCTCAGGTATCGACTTGCAAGATGGCTCGACTGGAAAGGTGAAAACCAAGGCTTTGGGACCAAGTGAGACTCCTGCATCTATAAGATGAGATCTTGGGAGGGTCAGCAGGAATATTAGTGCCGACAGAAAAGGCCAGCTGAGACCCCCCGCCCACTCCTATGCTGGCGGCTCTGCTGACAGGGCGAAAAGTGAAGTGTCTTCCGCCAATAGCTCGTGGGCGCTTACGAGGCACGTCATGGCGTGACGCAGAAGGGCTCTTCTGCCTGTCCGAGATTTCATCAGCAATCACACGTTGTACTGCGCAAAATATGCATACAGTGAACCTCTAAGCATGCATCCTTCCCCGAGGGTTGGCTAATGCTTCGAGTCCCCATCGAGCCGAGGTAGTGCAGTGCTCACTGTGCAAACAACAACCCATGTCACTAGGCCAGTGGGAGCGGATACAAAAGCGTATCCATGATGTAAACGAGCAGAAATCGAAATGCTGGTAATGTGGATACATGTCAAGGTGAGGTTGGGAGGAAACCACATCCAACGTTCCAGGGGGGGGAAACAGGAAAAAAGAAAAGGAAAAAAGAAGAAAAGGAAAAGGAAACCACGAAAAAGGACAAAGAGTTGAGGGAGAAAGTCTGGTGCTGGCCGTGAGGAGCTCCCCTGTAGGCAGTGTAAGCACTGTTGACTGCTCGTTCCTGCCTTGTCACAATTTCTGTTGTTATTGAGGGTAAATTTTAGGATAGCGCCTGCTGCAAATCCATGAGATACGGATTTCGAAATACGGAGTTCGGGGGTGCTTCCTTCCGCCCATGTTACAGATGTGGTGCCATCGTGACAAGCCTGAGTTGCCCTTGAAGCACTGACACCTAAAAGTACTTTATCACCGTGAAATTATCAAGTCGGGCCTATGAAACTTTCTTTGGTTGGAAAATTGTTCTTTTGTGGCTACAGAAGTTCTGCATATGGGAAACCTAGCATTACATCAAATTGAGGTCTCGCACCGCCCCAAAACCTGCCCGCTGCATTTCAATCCGAATCCATTACTCTCTCTGTATATCTTTTCTTTATTCCACAGTGACAGCCTTCTCTCTGTCGTTGACGTCTGACTCGCTCGGGTCTTTGATGATCATACCGTTGACAATATGAGCGTGCGTGCGGGGTCCAGTGTAATACTTCTTTCCTGCAATAAACCAGTATGAAAATGACAAGATGAAGACGAAAGCCATGATCACAATCGCATAATTCATCTGAGCGCGTGAAAGATTAGCAAAGAACCTTGGCGCATACAGAGGGAAGAAGAGGGAAGAAACAAGAAGAAGACAAAGCATGTTGTTGTTATTGCTTTTTCTTTTGTTTTGGGAGGGGTGGGGGGAGTACATACGGTATCAGCGGCAACGGGCATGACTGTTGGGAAGAAGAAAATGACCGAGACAAACGCAGTCCAGCAGCAGGCCCAGGCGTTGATGAAGACGCTCGCTGGGCCCAGAGACCACGGGCCGGGCTCGAACTTGTGGAAGAACAGCTTGCACAGGATGGGGATGCAGTAGGACCAGTCGAGAGCGATGGCACAGAGGTTGAAGATGGCGGAGATGGTGACGTAGCTGCCCAGGCCGATGAGGTTGAT
Source organism: Cryphonectria nitschkei (assembly GCA_006503525.1). Taxonomy (NCBI): domain Eukaryota; kingdom Fungi; phylum Ascomycota; class Sordariomycetes; order Diaporthales; family Cryphonectriaceae; genus Cryphonectria; species Cryphonectria nitschkei. Next base: position 67,171 of record LAZJ01000037.1, read on the forward strand.
CAGGATGCAAATCAGGGTGTACAGCCACACGGCCAGGACGGGTGTGTCGGTCTTCTTCCAGATCTTGTACCAGATCCTGCTGCCGGGCAGCATCTCGTCTCGTGAGAAGGCCCAGATGGTCCGCGAGCCTGCCTGGAGAGCGGTGATGCAAACAAAGTTCATGATGATGAAAGCCGCGACGGCGAAGAAGATGGACGGGCCCTTGCCCATCACATTGTAGTAGATCTGGACCACGGGCTGCTCGATGACACTGGCGAGGATGTTTCTGGCCGGGTCGTCCGAGGTCAGATCCAGTGGGCCCATGCAAAAGGCCAGCACGATGTTGAACAGCCACCCGACAACATAGGTGAAGCCCAGAGCGCTGGAGATGGCAGTAGGAACAGTGATGGCAGGGTTCTTGGTCTCCTCTGCGATGTGGGCGGCTGCATCATAATCGGTCATGGTCCAGGCGACGGAGAGGAATCCGAACAGGAAGCTGAAGCCAGGCGGTGTCCAGCCAGAATCGGGCTGCACATCGGTGAAAACATATTTGGCCGAGTTCTTGTCCTTCTGCATCACAAGCAGCGAGACGCAACAGGCGAAAAGCACGGCAATGTGGATGACTGCATAGGTCCTCGCAATCTTGGCAAGCCAGGCCGTGTTCAGACAGTTGACCGTGGCGTGCATGATGGACAACGCAGCCATGACACCAATGATGTGTCCCTGGGTGGGCGTGTAGGAGAAGTCGGAACCAATAGACACAGCAGCGAGCAACATCTGCGCAGCTCCGTAAGAAGACGAGGCACTGCCGCATATCTGGCCGATCAAGTTCAGCCAGCCTAAAAAGCACAGGTATTGTCAGTAACAAAGAAGATGATCCCTCTCGGCAAAAGCACCCGGAAGTATCCTGCCCTTTTTCCCCCCCAAGAAACAAAGGGGGGGTTCACAGATGTGGGCGGAGGGAACACGAAGAGGCCGGGCGACAACCGGGCGGGAAGGAGATAGCGTTCCGGGTAAGGAAGAGGTCCGGCAGGAAAACATCACGTACCGTCGATCCAGGCAATGATGGGCACGTATTTCTCCGGGGCGAGGTATTTGATTGTGAAATACATGGCACCTTCACAGCAAAGTCAGATCCGTTCGTTCTTCTCTCACGCAGGAAATCACAGTCACCGTTGTATTCGCACCAGAAGTAGGGTAAGCCGAGGCCACCTCGGAGATGGACAAGGCAAGACACATTGCACCAATGCCAGCAATGAGCCAGCACCACACGGCAGCAGGGGCACCTCCAGCGTAGAGGGGATATGAGTAAGTCGTCATCACTGTGCCGTACAGACCAGAGATACTGAGGGCGAAGCTGAAGGCAGACCACAGGCCAAACTCTCTTTTGAAGACCTATCAAAAGATCGACCACGTACTCGCATTAGACGAAATAATTCTCTCTCCATGACTCTCAGGGGAGATCAGGACAGACACTTTGGGCCAACAAAAAAGGATAAGACTTACAGGTTTGTAACCCATGGCCGCCAGAGCCATATCGGCTTCATCAGCATTGATCTCATTGCTAGCGAACCGTGGTTGACTGGTGGGAGCCTCGGCGGCCTCTTTCTTTTCCGAGACAGAAGCCATGGTGAAAGGTGTAAGCGGTTGCGTGTCGTGTCACGAATGGGATTGGTTTACAGAGAAACCAGCCTAGTGGTTGTTGCTTTGCGTCTCTCTCTCTTTGAGGTACACCAGCAATTATCTCTCTCAAGGGGGAAAAAGATTGTCAGGTCCAACGAGAAAAGATCGCGCAACCTCCAGTGGCAAGCCTGTGGGAAGACCTTTAGAGGAGAAGGGGGGGGTAAGGGATCATCGAGAGCGCCGGAACGGAGGTGGGAGGGTGAGCCCGGTATTTAAGCAAGGCGAAGTGCTGCAAAAAGAGGGTCCTTATCCCGGGGGTAAGTGGGCCCCGAGACCGTTGTGGATACGCCGAGATAATGGGATATGGAGGAGCAGCGGGAACTCAAGAGGCGCTGGGAATCCTTGTCTCTCCACGCGCAGGGGAGTGAGAGTTGAGTGGTGTGGGCTTCGAGTCGCTGTACGGTCGAGTAGTATAGCGTAGTGGTTGGTGAATGACTAGTTCTTCGGGTGCCAAATGGTGCCACCTTTTCCTCTCCTTGTTCTTGTTCCTCTTCTTTCTCTTCTTCCTCCTCTTCCTCCACCGCTCCACCACGACCTTCTCCTCTTTATATATGTATCTCACAGGCGAATGGGAAGAGGGGGTGCCACAGATCGGCCGAGTAGCCACACGTTTAGTAGACGAAAGCACCGATACAGGGCTTAGCACCTTAGACTCGTTCCGGCAGACACTCTAGGGGCGAAACAAAGTTGGCCATCCGCATCTGGCAGATAAGAAGCCGCTGGGGTGCTGGAAAGAGGCCGCGAAGCAGGTGCGAGAGGGCGCTGTAAAATGCACTACTTACTTTGGTACCTATTGATTAACCAGATTGTCCCATAGCAGGTATGTACCTCAGCCCCTAAGCCAATGTCGCTGACACCTGGAAGCCTTGGCAAAAAGAACAAGCACGCTAGGGTCAAACGATTGCAATGCATGCAACATGCAGAATCTTCACTTGGTGCATCTGACGGCACCAATCAAAAGAGACAGAAACACTAAGTACTAGGGCGGAGAGCCCGATGCGATGTACTATGGTACTTTGCAGCTCTCCACACTCTCTCTCACCCTCACTCTCTCCCATCGCAACACATACCATACCATAGTACCGCATGATTTGGATCCGCATTGTGTATCGAATCTTCTCCATTACATAAACCACAAGGATCATCGAATTTCGTCCCAGTGATGATCCTCCAGCGTTTCCTCTACTTGTAGCCCTGGTCGCCTGGTGGCGGCTTGCAGAAGCCTATCCAATCTGCCCCCCTCGCTCCCTCTCTCCGAGTCGGTCCTTTGGAGTTTGAACCCAACCTTGTTGCTTACATGGGCCAGAGCTGGGCCTGTCCTGGTCACACGCCTGTTTTCTCTTTTCCTTCTCCTTCCGAGGCATCTTTTTCTTATTCCTGTTGTCTTTTCTTGTTTTTCTTTCTCCTTCACCGTTTTCCCCTTCTTTTTCTTCCCTTCCCCATCCTGGTGTTTTTCTAATTCGTTTCCACCACGTAACTAGACGATGTTGGTGATGACGAGTAATTATCGCGGGGAAATTTGAAGAGATCCATCAACACCCACATACTGACGCTTCTACACCTTATCCACCCCCAGATGGTCCACAGGATAAGCAGCCGCCCCGGCCCGTACTAAATAATCCCCATTCATCAGGCTATCGGTGCAAAATACCAAGCAAGAAAGAATGAGAGATAGAGAAGGGGAAACCCCTCAGGCCCGTACGTGACAATCAGTCAGTCGACACAGGAAATAACAGCAAACTCAAACCATTCGCATGCCAGCTTTACTTGCAAGGGTCCAACGTGGCTCGCAGCTAGGCGCAGGGTCTAAGCCAGCAGACCAACCCCAGGTGTCCATAGTGCCTTCCAAGGTTGCTCTGGTAGACAACCGCCCCCAGTCAGCCCTTCCCTTTAGCCTATCCTGCCTGTCTAATGCTGCATTTGCAATGGCAGAGCCTCTCACGGGACCTTCTTTCGCCCAAAGTGAGTCAGCTTGTTGAACCTGAAGGACTCCCCAGCCGTACCCGCAAAGAGCTGATGTGATGTCATTGTGGGTCTAAAAAATTATGGAGCCCAGGTCTCAATGCGACATAGCATAAGGGGGAAGAAGAGAAGAAGGGGGAGGGGGGGGGCGGTGCGCCCTCGTACACAGAAAATGCCGGACGGATGAAAGTCGGGGTCTCGACATATAATTATAGCACAAGAGCACGATAGAGACGGTCGACTCTTATCAACAGCCAATCGTCCTATTGCCCTGCGGCTGTTCCTGCATTACAGCTGAGGTCATGCCCATTGAAATCAAATCCAGATCATAGCACAGACAGTGGGTTGTCTTCAGCCAAGAACCTTGAAAGATATCGGTCGTCGTCCTGGGCAGCTCCCGTACGAATGTGGACTCCTCAGATACCACAGTTGAGATAACGGCACATTCAAGCAGAGCGCCTCGGGAGAACCTTGGGGGCAATTAAATATTCATCGACTCCCTAGGGATACACGCACAATCCACAGGCAGGTTATCAGCTGAAAAGAATACATATAAAACCCCGGAAGGTATGCACCATTTGTCTCCACATGCACGCTGTGATGATAGTCTGCATAGATGCCAGACATGACTCTGCTGCTGAAAGGATGAGATGAAAGATCTTGGGCTATAATGATCAGTAAAATCTAGATGCACTGCATCCTGCTCAACATCCGACTGCGAAGGTGGCTATTCCCATCCCTACCGAGAATGAAATCGCGCAGGCGCTCTTGAGCACCAAAGAAAGAGCCCAGCCTTCATGGTGAATCCAGGCCGTAGCCGTGGTCTGTCGCCTCCCATCCCCCCCTTTTAGTCACGTGCACGCCATGTCGACAAGATTGATACCAGCTTGGCGTATCGGCAAGGAACCCGACCACAGTGGCGCAAGATAGATAAGCCAGGGGCGCATAGTGTTCGCTCCTTGTGAGAATTGACAATTCCCTTAGCAGGGTGTGCCAGACCCAAGAGGCTGGATCAGGAACGAAGGTGTACATCATAAGTATTCGAGCAGGTTGTTTCCAAATCGCTCAGGAGGTGCCTTCAGGTAGACCGAATATTGGAGTGACTTCACCCCATGGAGAACAGCCGCCTTCGTACAAAGAACCTAGACACTCGTATGTGTCCGTGGAACGTGTAAGGTACTTGAATAGGCTTCAATCCAGTGAAAGCCCCACCAAGACGTCGCAGACAGGCCGCCGTAACCCGTCATAGAATCCACCTCCAGGTAAGCAATGTGGGAATATGGTCAGGTGGCCCAACTCCTAGTCCTCATCGTCCTCGTCACTAGTAGCCTCTATGTTAGCCCTCTTAGACTCCGACTTGACTTTCTTTGATTTCTTGCTAGCCTCCGTAGTCTTTCCGCCAGAAGGCTCGTCATCGTCGACAGCGTCGTCGTCGATGGCAACACCGTTCTTACGCAGCTCGGCGTTGATAGAGGGAATCAGATTGGCAAACGATCTGTACTGTTCGATGGACATCATGATGCCCTAACTTGGAGTAAGCACAGGTGACGGTGTGGACGGCATCAAAGAATTCTGTGCCATGCTCACCTTCTTGCCCGGCTTCATCGCACCAGAATTGTCCTCGTAATACTCTCGTAGGTTGACAAACATGTTCCCCTTGAATTTTTGTACAACCACCCGACGCTTGTTGGAAAGCTATACAGATACCGTCAGTGACAAGTACTTTAGACGAACAGTCCTATCAGAGGAGACCCCCGCAATCCGGTGGGCGGGCATGTTTTACCTCCCAGAAAGTGTTGCCCTCAGCGTCAACACCAGGCCCACCGTTGGACTTCGAGCCCTTTTCGGTCTTCTTGGCGACCTTGACAGGTCGCTCCTCACCAGAGTCATCGCTGGCGACAAAGCTGCTTCGACGTTTGCCCATCCTGACGATCCAATGCAGTTGGGGTTGAATGGCTGTATGATTTCTGAGGTCTAGAACAGTTCGACACTGTGTCAAAAGCAGCGATGATCGGTATGATGGTAAGGGGTTGACTAGGTCTAGGAACGAAGGACCTTAGATCTGGATGTGGCGAGCTTTGGAGAAATGTCCCAGAGCAAGAATACAGGCAGTTCAATGACTGCTTCCCAAAACGAGGGGACAGACGCGCCGCGCTTACAATAACGACAGGCGCGTTGGAGGGACATCTTATCGTTATCGCACACATCCAGAGTATTCAGGGTTAGGGTGCTAGCGGCCTACACGCATGCTAGGGGCCAGAGCATGCGTGGTATGACGCCAGAATACCTCTGGCCAGACAGGCAGCTTTGATTGATGAGATACTGCAACGTTGGTAGAACCTTGGTCCTGAGAAAAGTCGAGAACCCAGGCCATCCAAAATTAGATTGGCACGAACATCTCGAAACAAACCAGATCATACATCTTCATTTCCCCCTACGCAAACGCATCCTCATCCTTCATATGAAGTCGCCCATTTTTCGCTGACGTTGAGTCCACCCACCTGAATTTAGTAATTACCTTAATTTGTTGCTGACACCCTGTCTCTTGCTAAGACTCAGGCGTGTCCCCTTCTCTCTCCCCCTCCCCTACCCCCTCCTTCTCCTACTTCGAAGTCGACCTCGAGCTCGAGCACGAGCACTACGGCGGCGGCGACAGAAGCTTCCTCGATGCGAAATGCTACGACCTGCCCCCAAGACCATACAGTGAAGATCGAGGCATTCAGTCAACACCGTATCGTACCGAAGCTTATATCTCTGCATCATTTGTCATGACCGCGCAAGATGCGACGCAGCCACGGCCTCCCGACGCCGACATCATGGCTTCTACCGACACCCAGCCAGAAAGCCCCATCGTTGATTCGCAGAACCCCGTCGCTGGGATTCTGACACAGCCAGAGGAGGCGAAGGACAGGGAGATTGCAAGGCAACAACCGTCTCCCACCAGAAAACCACCGAGATCGTCGCCGACAAACACCCACTTCCAGACCCAGCCGAAGGCGTCAAGACCTGATGAAGACGTCACCACCCGGCTCTTCCAATTTTTGTCCACCGCAACCCCGAATACCCTGTGTGCGATAGCTGTAGGCCTTGGTGCCGTCACTTACTTCATCCTCGGGCAATTGGGCTTGCTGCTGATCGGCGCATTTGGAGGCATCGCCTTTTACGTCCACTGGGAAGCTTCCAACCCGGACTATGCCCGAGCCGTACATGGCGAACGTGGTGTCGACATCGTGGCAAGACTGCTGGGGGAGAGGAATTGCGCAAAAGGCATCGACGAGGATGGGAAGACGATAGCAGAGGATGAGGACCAGTTCCTGGCGCAGAGCTTTGCCGACTTCCAGCCTGAGACCAGGGAGGCTCTCAATGGCTTCGTTGACGCTGTCATCAGGGACTACGTCAAATGGTGGTACAGCCCAATCCTCCCCACGGATCGATCGTTCCCCTTCTCCTGCAGGAAGGTCCTGACCTCCTTTCTCGTCTCCATCGCGAACCACCTGGGCAAGAAGAGGCCCGCAGACAGCTTTTTAGACTTTCTGACCAACTCCTCCTCCATGGTCATCGTCTTCTTTTCTGAGCTCTCAGCTGCATTCGCAGACCTTCCTCCTGACTCGAAGATGACTGCCGCAGATGCGGTTTACGATTATCTTGCCTCCAACCCCGACTCGAACCTATCGCATCTGCTCAGCCAACGACACCAATCGTCCAAGTTCAAGGCTGTGTCCGAAGACCTGCTTGGCTTTCTCGACCGACCAACCTACGACTGCGATCCAGCCCGGACGTTCTTACGAGAGATCCTAGCTGGTGTCATGCTCGAAATGTCGCTCCAGACCTGCTCTAAAGCCGAGTGGATCAATGGCTGGATTGTCTATCTTCTGGAGGCCGGAGAGCCAGATTTCAACCAGGCCATCGACGTTGGAATGCAGACCGGCCCAGATGCCAACAGTGCGGTTTTTGCTGATTTGGATGGCAATGTCGGAAACATCGGTCTGACGAAGACCAGCCGCACTTCAGCAGAAATAGATAGATCACGGCGCCGAGACTCCGGCCAGGCCCACAAGAAGAAGCTGAGCAAGGCAGATGAGGAGATGGAAAATGCAGTCGAGGAGATGAAGCGCATGAATGAGCTTATCTTGCAAGAGCAAAAGCGGAGGTCAACGAACCTCACGCAGCCAAGGCCATCCACCGAGGCAGACGTTCCGGAGAGATTGGCGGATGCCCTGGGTAGGAACGTCGATGCTCTCGGTCTGGAGTCAACTCCGGTGTCCAAGACGTCCCCCACAACGCCTGGAGCACCGTCGTCAAACTTTACCGAGCTGCTGCCTCCCGAAAAGAACCCCTGGAGCGAGGAGCGACTCAGCAGTGAAGCCGGCAGAAGTGACTTGTCGTCCCAAATCGCAGACTCTCCGGGGCCCAAGGCAGTGCCTCAGCACAGCCATCAGGCCAGTTTCACCAACTTCGAGCAACTGGTGCCTCCCGCGCAAGACGATTCGGATCTCAGTGATGCGGAGCAGAGAAAACCAGCGCCGCTGACTTTGCAGAACGCAAAAATCACCATCTATGATGACAGCACGAACGACAAAAGTCGCATCCGCTCGAAGCCAGCCTGGGACTACCTCATCCAGATTGAACCCAGTTCTTCGTACTACTCTGGATGGATGATTCCTAGACAGTATGCTGATTTCGAGAAGCTGCATGAGGTTCTTCGAAGAATAGCGACCATCTCAGGCATCACAGCATTCACAGAGCAGCACAAGGAGCTGCCAAACTTCAAAATCCACACGCGAGAATCTCTGCGAGGCGAGCTGGAGCGGTACCTGCGCGATGCGTGTTGGTACAAGGCGCTCGCGGAGAGTGAGGGCATGAAGCGGTTCCTAGACAAGGATCAAGGACACACTCGGCAGGAATCCAAGACAGGTTTCCAGGCAGTCGAGAGCTTTGGGAAGAATGTGTTTGGCGTGCTGGCCAATGCACCAAAGGGCGTTGCCGAGGGCGGTAAAGTTATTACTGGCGTATTCGGAAACATGGGTCTGTCAAGGAAGACGACTGCGAGTTCTCTACCTGACACAAATGGTGCTACCAAGCGGTTCTCCGTGCCAACGCCACCAAGGATAGACAGCACTCTGTCACTGAACGGCTCCCGAAAGCCCCGAGACAGTCTGGACAGCCAGCGGTCGTCTGTAATTTCTGTGCAGCCTGGAAAGACGCCTCCCATGGAGCGACGCCCAAGCCTCCAGATCCCTAGCGACTCGGATGCCGAGAATCGACCGGGCCGTGTGGATCATTGGGATCGACCGTCGCCAAGTCCTATTGACAGCAGGGCAAACAGCAGGGCAAACAGCCGGGCATCCAGCCTGGCTGCCCTCCGCTCTCCACTACGATCCCCATCCACGTTGAGCCTTGAGGCGCTCAAGCTTCCGCCCCCACCTGACGCCATGCCGGATGACTGGGGCTCGCCTGAAAGTCCCCTAAGGACACGGCCTATCGAGAATAGCACGCCGCAACGCACCCCGGTGAACAGTGAACACCAGGCCAAAAGGGCGACAAGCGACGGAGTATCGCCAGTCGCCAGGCCCAAGAAGCAATATTCCCAGATCTCGGAGCAGGAGACCCGCGTCGCCGTGGAGCTTGTCTTCGCCATGATCAACGAGCTCTACACGCTCTCCTCGGCATGGAATTTTCGGCGTGCACTCTTGGCCGCCGCCAAGTCCTTTCTGCTCCGACCAGGCAACCCCTCACTAGTGTCCATCCAAAAGATGCTTCAAGATTCTGTAATCGATACCAACTGTTCCGACGCGGGCATCGCTTCCCACCTGCGTAAGCTCAGGGAGAACACTATGCCAACCGAGGAGGAGCTCAAGGCATGGCCACCCGAGCCGAGCATGGAAGAAAAGGAGAAGCTTCGAGAAAAGGCTCGTGGTCTGCTGATCCAGAGCGGTGTACCCGCTGCTTTGTCTGGTGTTATGGGACAGAACGCCACGAACGAGGCTTTAGGTCGTATCTTTGACTGTCTTCAAATCGAAGAGGTGGCAAGAGGCTTAATCTTCGGCATCATGCTTCAGGCTGTCAGAGTTCTCACGCACTGATCGCAATGCGCGCTCCGTGTACTTGTAGATAGTTGCCGTGTGAGGCGAGCAAACGTTGACACGATACCTAACGACAAAGACTTACGATATGGGCGTGTCATGAATCGAAGCACTACCTACACGGCTGGTTTCGAGATATGAGGATATGCCTTAAACTTCATGGACGGCCACCCTGCACTGTATTAGGGACCATACCATCATAATCTACTGCGAATTTTCGGCGCTCTCCATTGCCGAGTTATGGATCTTTGATCCGAGTGTATCAACATAACAGCATCTGGCATGCATAGCATATATATAGTAATAGACCATTTTCAAGGAAAGATATCAAAGAAGGAATATTTCAGTATTCACAGGAAGCTTCTTGCAAGTCTGAAGTGCTCGAGTTATGCCAGAGCTGTGCATTTTCTATGAAATCTTCTGCTTGGTAACGTGGATGAAGGCGTAGTAGATGTCTATGAGTCTGTCAGGTTCAATTGTCCAAGGTGCAATATACACAAATAAAAGGAGAAAATGGAAGCTCTGGGTACTCCAGAAGTCATGTATAGGTGGGAGTAATGTGGGGCTGATTGTGGCAGTAACTACCAACAGGAGGCAGCCTTCAACTTGGTGACCTTGTTCCAGAGAAAAGAAGGAATTCAAGGGAAGAGAGCGGAGGAGGAGGAGGAGGAGGAGGAGGAGGAGGAGGAGGAGGAGGGAAAAAAGAAGAATGGCGTCTAACAAGACTAAGGACTGGATTTTGTTTGCCACTGGTTTTGAGGCATATCAATGTTAAACGCACACGTACCCCTCCAGGTTTTCAGCCTGGTGAGTGCTTATATCTATGACCTTAAGCTACTACTTCCCATCATGAGCATGGAGCCGCCATCCCTCCCCTTCTACATTACACAAGTACACAAGTTGACGCTGATCGAGCGGCGCCGATTTCGACTCGGCCAATATACCCATGCTAGCATGTTGCAGATTAGAGCTCAACGCATGGAGAACAGCGGAAGGTGACGACTTCCATGTAAGGCTCTTCAAAACGCTCAAGCGTGTAGTGATCAGGGTAGACGCCAGCACAAGCAAGCACAATACGATGAATGATGCATGCGCTGCAAACCACTTCCATCGGACCTTGACTAAAACCTCTTGCGAGTGCGAGGTGCCGTTGGCGAACTCGGCGCTGGTCTCCTTTATACTGTGTATACAAGTTAGTAAAAATACTCATCAAGGAAGACAGCCGGTCTTTCTGACGTACTAATTTGTGATGCTGGTCCCTATATTGTTGATGATAAACTCGAGTTCAGTCCGGTTTGTACCTCTGATACTACTGTTGAGTAAATAATGTTTCTCTCATGGCGACGAGGGCTGAAACACATTGTATGGCTCATATAATGCTTGAATTGCGTCCGAACTTGCATGCCAATACTGCCCGGCTTCCCAGTCTGCAACGTCTCAGTATCTAAGCTTGGAGGATGACTGTGAGTGATATTGAACGTACCTCGATAGACATATCCCTGAAGAATGCGGTCTAGGAACACCGAGGTGCTGACATGAGCATCCGTCTCGATCGTGTAGGTCGTCGACCCCACTTGAAGTGTTGGGTCTGGAGGGTTGGTGAAGTTGCCAGTTACCCTTTGATTTGAAGTGTTGACGCTCCCGTTGACCATCTCAGAACTATGTTCCTGGACCACCACTCCAAGACAAACTCGACAGCGCCAAAAGTTGCCGCGCCGCTGGCATTGGTTCCGGTTTTTGAGAGAACCAAGACGTCTGCCAACGGTAGAGGAACATCTGTGAATGCTATCGAGTTGTTAAAGCTGAAGAGCATCGAACTGGGCAGAAACTTGAAGAGACACGGAATTATTCGACAATATAGGAATCCGGCACTCGAAATCTATAAATTTATCTAAATTTATGGTTCTCAAGGGTCTATAGTTCAGCCTCCTGATATAATTCCTAGACGCGTCTAGACCTCTTGCATGCATCAGAAGGGGTCATGGTCCCTCCGCTGCAAGCACCGAATGCGAGGATGATCTGAAAAAGTGCGAGCAAGTTCCTGTACCAGACCAATGAGCAATATGCATACAATAAGGCTGAACACCTGCAATCACCTCCCATGAATGCCAGCTGAAGTGGGGGCGGAAAATCATCCCTGCGGGCTCGGTTTTATCGAATCAGGGTTGCATATTTTGGCGCTGACAGCGGCTTCGTGCACCGAACCTTGGCAGGCAGCAGTACACCATTCTTATGCAGGGGGCGGCACCCTCCAGTGTGGTGGTACAAGGTAGCACAAGAGATCAGAGCGATCTTCCTAGGTGATGGTGTGTGGGCGGAGGAAATACTCCTTCCATTGTTAGGCACACCTGCATCGCCCGAAAAGGAAAAACAGCATTGTAGTAGCGCTGCAGTATACTTTAGCAAGATGAATCCAGCTGGATTGACCATTCTTGCAAAAACAGCCCCTAAGAATTTATTGACACAATAATCTTTTCCAAAATCGAATGGGTGCACCGCTCGTGCTAGATTTGAAAGTTTAGATCTCCATCCAAGGTGTGATACCTTGGTGATCAGGCCAGTCCCACAAGTCACACCTGCCAGCCTGTAACGATCATGGTCCCCTTCCGAAAGGGCAAATCTATGGATCGCATTTCATGTCCCATGGGTGTTTTGTACAGCGTAACTGACTGACAAAAGGGAATGTGTGCCTGAATATGCCTTGCTGCCCTTTCGGTGATTTTACAATACAGTTTGCTGGGCTCACTGCTTCTTCAGCTGAATAAGATCATTGCCTCTCCACCCGAAGTTGGATTTCATGATTCGAAAATCTATTTCTTGAAACCCTGACTCATTGATTGAGATACATCTGTAGAAATATTACCCCTGTGACGGGTGTGAGCTCAGGCTGAAGCAAAATGTGCCTGCAATAAGAAGCTGTTGTTGGGACATGATCATTTCCGGCATACTATAAACATCTGGATTGAGATACTGCATGTTTTCTATTTTCCCCCCTCCAAGAATGAAAGTGGACGTCATTTGGTCTCAATCATGTGATAAGTTTGCATAGTAGGAGATGAATCAGGGGTAAAGCGCAAGGCTTTGCCAGACACCTGCAAGTGAAATGTATCGTCCTGACACAAAGTTCATGCTCAATCAGCACCAAAACTCTTGATACAGGTTGAGCTTTCTCGAGAACTGTAAGGCTGGGCTGCTTAGTAAGCCACATACAGGGGCCACCCTGCAAGCAAGTCAACCCAGTCAATGCCTTGTCTCTTCTATTCAGGCCGCATTGTCAAGCTGCTTCGAATCTTTCCACCACCAACTTCGCCAAGATCATTTCACTCCCGCCTGCCTCGTCAGCAGGTTGCTTCCGAACATGACCAGCCGTCGTGACTTCCTGAGTCAGCCGGCCCCAGAGAACTATGTTGCTGGTATTGGTCGAGGTGCCGTCGGCTTCACCACACGGTCCGATCTGGGGCCTGCGCGCGATGGGCCCAGCGAGGAGCAGATCTCATCAGCCATCAAGAAGCGCTCCGAGCAGCTTGGTCTCACCGAAGCAAAGGATGATGGCGGCGGCGGCGGCGGCGACAACGACGACGACGGGCGCTACCAAGACCCTGACAACGAAGTTGGTCTATTCGCGGGTGGCATCTACGAGAAGGACGACGAGGAGGCAGATCGCATATGGAAAGAGGTAGACGAGAAGATGGCCAAGCGTCGCCAGAAGCAGAGGTTAGTTTCTCGCCCCAACCCTCCACCATGTGCGTGTGCGTGTGTGTGTGTGTAAGCACAGAGTTCATCGTTTGTGATGATAGATGAACCAGAATACCGACACATCTGTCTCTACCACAGGGAAACACGCGAGCGCGAAGAAGTGGCCGAGTACGAGCGCAAGAACCCCAAGATCCAGCAGCAGTTTGCCGATTTGAAACGCGCCCTTGGCTCTGTTACGGACGACGAATGGGCTAATCTCCCTGACGTCAAAGACATGACCGGCAAGACGAAACGTGAACGAGAGGCTCGCCGCCAGAGGTTTTATGCCGTTCCCGATTCCGTCCTCGCAGCCGCCCGCGATGCTGGCGAGATGGGCACCACGGTCAATGATGACGGCGCCACGGATGCCAAAGAAGGGTCCATGACGAATTTTGCCAAAATTGGTGCTGCTCAGAAGAAGGTGCTCGAGGCCAGGCTCGACCAGGCGTCTCAGAACAGCGGCACTGCTACCTCCCTCGGTACCTCGACGAGCGTCGACCCTAAAGGATACCTCACATCCATGGCCAAGGCTGGTGAGATACCGGAGGTCAGCGTGGGGGATGTGGACTTCGCGCGTAAGCTGCTGAAGTCGGCCTACGAGTCAAACCCGCTGCACCCGCCTGCTTGGATCGCAGCGGCCAGGGTCGAGGAGCTTGCCGGGAAGGTCGTGACAGCGCGGAACCTCATCGCCAAGGGGTGTGCCAAGAATCCCAAATCCGAGGACTTATGGCTCGAGAATATCAGGATGAACGAGAACCGGAATGCCAAGATCATCGCGGCAGAGGCCATCAAGGCAAACAACAAGTCAGTGCGGCTCTGGGTGGAGGCAATGAAGCTGGAGTTGGACGCTCGGTCCAAGAAGAAGGTGATCCGGCAGGCACTGCTCTACATACCCAAGAGTGAGATGCTGTGGAAGGAGGCGATCAACCTCGAGGAGGATCCGGCAGACGCCCGCCTGTTGCTGGCCAAGGCGGTGGAGGAAATTCCGAACAGTGTCGAGCTCTGGCTCGCGCTGGCACACCTGGAGACACCTGCGAACGCGCAGAAGATCATACAGAAAGCACAAAGGGCGAATCCCCAGAGTCATGAGATCTGGATCGCTGGTGCGCGCCTTGTGGAGCAGATGGGCCAGACCAAGATCAACATGATGAAGCGTGCCATCGTGGCACTTGCCAAGGAGTCCGCCATGCCGAAGCGCGAGGAATGGATCACGGAAGCGGAGAAGTGTGAGGCGGAGGGGGCCGTTGTCACATGCGCGAACATCATACAGGAGACGCTTGGCTGGGGCCTGGACGAAGACGATGACCGAAAGGACACCTGGATGGAGGACGCGAAAATGAGTATTGCGCGCGGGAGGTATGAGACAGCGCGTGCAATCTATGCCTACGCTCTACGCGTCTTCCCGACGAGCAAGACAGTCTGGCTGGCGGCAGTGGATCTTGAGCGGAACCACGGAAGCAAAGACGCCCTGTGGAATGTTCTCAAGAAGGCCACCGAAGCTTGTCCACACTCAGAGACCCTCTGGCTGATGCGCGCCAAGGAGAAGCTGCTGGCTGGCGAGCTCGACGAGGCACGGAAGGTCCTCGGCGAGGCGTTCCAGCAGAACCCGAATAACGAGGAGATCTGGCTGGCAGCCGTCAAACTCGAGGCGGATCATGGCTTCAACGATCAGGCACGGGAGCTGCTCAACACGGCAAGACAACAAGCTCCCACAGACCGGGTCTTCATGCGCAGCGTGGTCTTCGAGCGGCAACAGCGCAACAGCGATGCCGCGCTCGAGCTCGTCGGCGACGCCCTGCAGCTCTTCCCGGCCTCGTCCAAGCTGCACATGCTCAAGGGCCAGACTTACGAAGACAGAAATGAGATTCCTCAGGCCCGCCAGGCCTACAGTATCGGCGTCAAGGCTTGCCCCAGGAGCATATCCTTGTGGATCCTCTACTCCCGGCTCGAGGAGAAGGCTGGTGCCACTGTCAAGGCACGCAGCGTCCTTGACCGAGCGCGCACCGCCGTTCCCAAGGCCCCCGAACTGTGGTGCGAGCTGATCCGCGTCGAGAGGCGGGCCGGCAACATGGCGCAGGCCAAGAACCTCATGGCATCTGCCCTCAAGGAGATGCCCAAGAGCGGACTGTTGTGGAGCGAGCGGATCTGGCACCTGGAGCCCCGCACGCAGCGGAAGCCGCTCGCGCTGCAGGCCATCAAGGAGGTTGAAAACGACCCGATTCTCTTTGTGGCGGTAGCGCGGATCTTCTGGGGCGAGAGGAAACTGGATCGTGCGCAGAGCTGGTTTGAAAAGGCCATCGTGCTTGACGGTGACGTGGGTGACTCGTGGGCCTGGTATTACAAGTTCCTGCTGCAACACGGCACCGAGGAGAAGCGCGAAGAGGTCATCTCCAAGTGTGTGTCCAACGACCCGCGCCATGGCGAGTATTGGCAACCCATTGCGAAGGATCCTGCACGGTGGAGGTGCTCTGTCGAGGACAACTTAAAACATGTAGCTGCTTCATTGCCAAATTAGGCAACGGTATAACGCTGTCGCGCCAGGCGATCTGTGTCAAGCAACGGAGGGGGGCCATGGAGTTGGTAAAGGATCTTTCTTGCCCCGTTGTAGGAAGCGGCTGTCTTCTCAAGGAACGCAGAATGGCATAGTCAAGTCACAGGAAAATTCAAGAGTGATGTGAAGAGGTTTATTATCCTATGAAGTTCCAAAACCGCAAATCCACCGTGATGATTATCCCTTGCCCATTGTCACTAACGAAAAAACAAGCCTCACAAAACACAAAACGCCTTTCGGGTCATCATGACTTGTCATGCCAGCATGGTGAGAACCACGCCGCCCCGTTTACTTTCCACCGAACCAGCTTGAAACGCCCGATTTGGCCTTGGAGGCATTATTCTCCACCTTCTTGTCGAACTGGTCGACTTTCTTGAGAGTGGCATCCTTTGCATCCTTCGCGTAGGCCTCAGCGTTCTTCGCGTAGGCCTCAGCATTGGCTTGTGCCTTAGATAGTTCGGCTTGCGACTTGGCGACCTGGGAGGACAGATCGGTTCGTGTCAGCTAACCTTGATTCATCCGTATGCCATACCCTATGTCGAGTTGTTCGAGGGGACTGGCATCCAAAAGCGACAGGGAGGGAGCAGGCGAAGACAATTACTACTTACAGCGGAGTCGAACTTGGCACCGACCTTCTGGCCCAAGGCCTCGGCTTCCTTCTCGGCCTGTTGACCGCGGCCGGGAAGCTCGCCCTTGACCTTTGCAGAGGCCTTGTGGACATCAGCTGATATTGGGCTTGGTTAGCACCTGTACATAGTACCATGTAGCTACACTTCCTGAATCAATTGAAGAGGGACATGAATACAAATAGCTAGTTCAGCTCACCTTCGAAGTTCTTCTCCGCCACCTTCGCATTACCGCCAGCTCCATAGAGGTAGTAGCCAATACCACCAGCGGCTGTGAGACCGAGGACGAGAGGTGCGCGAGAGCGAGACATTATGAGGTTGGGTTGTTGTGAGTATGAGGTGTGTATGTGTTGTGAATGTTGTTGAGGAAGCACGAGAGGACTAGCTGAGATGCAGCAGGTTGGTACTTGTGGGTGTGATATGAGATGGAGGTGAGGTTGAGGTCTTGTCAACAGGGGAGGAGGGGGCGACGATATTGGCTGATGTTTTCCTATATACCTGCTGCGGGAGGGGTCGGCCTTTTCTCCCTTCCCTTATTCCTGTTCTGGTCCTGGTACGTACCGCCTAGATTGAGCACGAATTCGCGTCTATAGTTGGCGATGGCAACCTCGAAAATGACGTAGGGCCCCTGCCAGAAACAGATGCAGGCGCACATGCAGTGCATCTTCAGTGGGTCTTCAGTGCTCCTCCCCGCTGTGACGATCCGATCGTTCCCCACAGTGCTCAGGCCAGGTCAGGAGCAGACGGCCCTGTTTGAGGAGGGATCCTTCCGTACCAGGCTCAATTACATCATCACCCGCTGTAGAACCCATGGCAACCCCCTGTAGAGTCTGGACTGTATTGCGGAGACCCGTCAGCCAGGGTCAGGACTTGTGATCCTGCTATGCTAGGAGGTAGATAGCGAGAGGTAATTATGTTTTTGTATTCCAACCTATGTATTATCACCACCAGAATCTTGCTAAACATTTTCCTCTGCAACCCCCCCCCCCCGAAGAATACGCAGACCGTGCTCTCTCTTGTCCTAATTCTGAATTATACTCGTTCACCTTTGATCCTTTCTTGAATTCTGTCGGTACAGGCCAAAGGGGTGCAGGGGCTGTCAGCTGTGGCTGCAGTCGAGACCTGTCAGTGGTGGTACGTTGTGTGGCTGGGTCTCTTATGGTCCCAGATATCGGTCTCCTAACTGTCTTCGTCTTGGCCTCGACATGGTCGTGGGCCTTTGATCTTGGCCTGGCGACCCATAAATTGATGGGCAACTTGCTGGTGGGAGGCTAATTCTGGCCAATGCATAGTGCAGCGTAAACTCGAGACCCCTACGAGGTTATTAACCTGACCATTTCACCATCAGGGCCGGTTCTCGACTATTCTCTCCGGGCCGCCATGTTCGAGGTCTTGCTCCTGTGATGCGGAAGATTTCCAACGCGAGAAGCTCACGTAGAGCCCCGACCCTCAAGGACAGCGATTACGACCATGAGATAAACCTTGTTGACCATGTAGCTGAGGCTGCGACCGCTCGGCCTCTACCTCCAACGCCCTCGGGCCCTTCAGCGCGAACAGACGATGCTCTTACTCTATCCCAGACCAAAGAGACCCCAAGAGATCAATCTCTGTCCACATACACGACCGCCGTCTCGGCTGTTCCTGACCCACAACCCGGTCCCTCACAGAGCAGGGACCATTCAAGCCCTCCTGCGAGTGTCTCACGGGGTAGGACCGGCAGTGCCAGTGTCTCAGGCAGGTCCCAAAAATCAAAGGGCTCTCACGAGCGGTCCACTGCCCGCCGGAGCCTGAGGGAAGGAGCTGTCATACCCAGGGTCGAGGTCAGCGGTAGGTAATTCCCTGAGGCGATGTGTTCAATGTATGATGTGTCTGATGACGAGCAGGGGCTACGCCGTCGTACGACCCGAGCCGACCGGTCCCGAGTGATAGTCCTCGCGACAAGAACACGCCCGAGACCGCCATTGATGTCTTGTATGAAAATCAGAGAGGCGGCTTCCTCTGCGGCATCCCCCTCTTCTCGCCCAAGGCCCTAGGACAGCTCGACCCTCCCGCGTGGACCAATGTGGCCCACAAGCCGAGTCCGACCGATATCTACACTGCACAGGTCCCCGACCCCAGCTGGGGATGGGTGTGGGACGAGTGGCACATCAACAAGGATGTGGGGGTCGATGAGGATGGATGGGAATATTCCTTCATGTTTGCCAAAACCTTCTCGTGGCACTCATCTAAGTGGTACAATTCTTTCGTCCGGCGCAGGGCATGGATCAGAAAACGAATGAGAAGAACCCCGGACTCCAGCGATCCTCATATGCTGAATACGGAGTACTTTACGGTGCGGCCCAGTATCGATACAGGCAAAACGGGTAGCAAGCCTAGCAGTCGCCACAGCAGGGCTAGCATGAGTATATCCTCTTGGGCACTCGAGAAAACGGACATTGAAGACATGGACACCCTTATGGCCATCTTGAGCCGGGCCAGGATCGATCGTGAGAAGATCGAGGCTGTTGAAAACTTCTTGGAGCACGGAGAGGAGGAGCTGGTCCACCTGCAGCACAGAATGCACGATATCATGGCTATCTTTGTCTTCCAGGCCTCGAGGAGGGTGCTCCTGTCAAAACTGAACGATCTGTTTGATGCGACGCAGGAAGAACTGAAAGACAACGACACAGGGAGGCTGCAACGCAAATCTAATAATTTGAGGGCGGCGATACGACATGCAGACGAAGAGGTTCAGACTCTCGAGTACTGGAGTGACGTCAGGAAGTTGGTGAAAGAGGGAGACACAAATGCGGCCACAGACAACTGTCAAGGATGGGACCAAAGCTGGCGGGGGGTGGACAACAGCGGCCCTGCCATGCCCAACTCGAGCAAATGCAATAACTAGAAAGATTGATTCAGCAGCAGCAGCATAAATACCCAAATATCGAATATCATTTGCGCGCAGATGCGCTCACAACGTGCGCGGACTTTGCCATACAAAGGCTTAGAGTGCGAGCGCCTGACTCGTACCAACAGGTTGCCTGCCACGCTGCCTACTGTAAATACCGTGGTGGTACGTAGAGTGCGCAGCAGCGTATCGATAAGCTATTTTGCCAGGTTCGGTGACAAAACCTTTTTAAATGCTCATCCCACTCACCACTCCCTAAGCCGACTCTTTTGGTTAGAACAGAAGTAAAAGGACTGCCCCCTTCGTCACATTGAATTTGGCGCAGAGCATATCTTTTACGCAGGATGATCTCTTCATAGCAGATGTCCCTGGGAATCATTGCAAGATGGAGGGTTCGACCTCTGCGGCTGGAGCCCTCGATTCCCAGGGAGGCCCTCCTCTGCCCAGCAAGACCGCAATCCCGACCACCCCTTTCCTACTCGACCGTCACGGACGATGTCAAAGCCCATGAACAAATAATACAAGAACAGTCACTGGAAAATGATGGTGGAATCCATTCCGATGCATCTTGGCGTAGCAGAGGCCGAAAAACACAAGAAAAGGACGCTGGCTCACTGAAAGACTTGGGAGCACTCGCAAAAGGGACACACGGGACGAAGAGCCAAACCGGAGCTGAAGACCAAGACTCCTCGGAGGAGCTTCGAAACATGGAGGCCGCCCTGGAACGGAGCCGCTTTACCAGCTCCGTCTTCGTCAAGCAGCCAAGGAACCTACAACATCGCATGGAGGCACGCGAGAGCTGGAGGGAGCACCACAAGACTATCTCGGCGCAGGTATACCTAGACAGGAGCCGCAGGAATCAAGACGCTAAGCCTGCCGATTGGCGCAAGGTGCTCGCGATCATGGCCCAGAATACGCCCCAGGAGTCGCTGGAGTGGATCAAGGACGGCCTGAAGATCGATGTGCCGAAGAAGACCCTTGCTGCGATCCTGGACGATCTTGGCGACGACAAGATCAGTTCCATCAGACAGAGGACAGGCGCTGCTATCAAAGTTGCCCGAGACGAGTCGACATTGCTGCTGTCAGGTTCTCGACAGGCCATCAACAGGGCAACCCATGAGTTCAGGAGGATCGCTGATACAATCACAATCACGCGCCTGTACTCTCCTCTGGGTCCGGGAGAGGCGAAAACGGAACATCTAGGCAAGGAAAATCTCTTCTTCGAACCACCCTTGTCCAGAGAGGAGGGTGCATTCCCTGGCCGTCGTCAAATCACCCACCATATCTACACCACGCCCATACCACTAGCCTGGACCCCCGAAGCACTGGAAGAGTATGTAGCTGGACTCGTGGATTCTGTGGTTGCCCCTCACTTGCATTCTCCGTTGTACACATCAACCAAGGGAGTAACGCTGTTGGATCACGAACGAGCCGTTACTCGGCGCCTCAAACGAATTTTCCAGAACGTCCCGGCACAAAAGATGGCCACATGCGCGGCTTTGAAGATTGCGCTCTCGCACATGTGCGAAAAGGGAGACAAGTATCTGCCTGAGGCCAGGACGCTCTTTGTCATCATGGACAGGCGCGGTCTCAAGGTTGATGTGGATGTCTTCAACATTCTCCTAAAGGCAGCGGTCAAGACGCGCGACTTGCGCAAGTTTCAACAAACTTTGGGTCTCATGACTCGTCGAGGCCATGCACCGAACCTCGATACTTGGTTTCTCTTCCTGCGCATGTTCGAATCGGCTGAGGTCAGGTCCTACATCCTCAGGGCCATGGACAACAAGAATATATTGGCAACGCCCGCGGCCATCCAGCGCGTGGCCACAGAGATGGCCGCCATGGATGCCGACCATGCCGTCACCCAAGGCAAAAGCCTCCCTGCCTACTTTTCAGAACAGATCCAACGATACGGTCAGGACTGGCTCACGCGCGACGCAGCAAATCAAGCGATTAATGTCTTTGCCAGCCACGGCCGCTTCGACGATGCCTTTATGCTGTTGGGCATGCTGGGCGAGCGCCACGTGGGGACTTTCGTCAACCGGCAGAAGGATCATCTGGCTGTCCGCCATGATGCCAGCAGCTTTATCAACATCCTGACGCACGCCCGCAGAAGAGGCAAACTACCCCTCGCCGTCAATGTGATGCGCAAGATGAAGACACCGGCTCTCGCCAGGCAGCCCAACACAGCCATGCTTCACCTCTTGTTCGAGATGGCCTGGAAGACCCGCTTGCGCACAACCATCGTCGTTATCTGGCGATATGCCTGTCTTGCTCGGCTCACCTCGTGGCGCATGCGCATGCGAGTTGCTAGCCTGCTAGACGGCAAGTTCGGCGTTACAGGAGATGGTCTGACAGAATCAACGTATCGTGAGCTAGGCGGAGAGGCGCTTGCGCGGGAGCTCGCCGGTGGAGACGCGGCTCTGGCGAGCATTAAGGCTATTCTACGGAGGCTATGGGGTGACAGCCCCTTTCCTCGTGACGAGTTAGCGACCCTCACGGCGAGGGCTTTACCCCTCGCCTTTGAACATTTCGGCCCCGCGCTTGATATAGGCACGGTGCTGTGTCAGTCAATTCTCCTTGATCATCAGTGTCTCCGTGCACGAAAAAATGGGCAGCTGAGCCATGTTTTGCAGAGAGCCAAGATCAAGAACCTCCCATTATGGAGAAGGTACCCACGTGAGGAAAGGTGGGTCGATCTTGCGCCGCTCGTGCGAGATTCTTTCACCGCGATCAAACCTGACGATACGTGGCCGGAGGAGTGGGACAGTGATGGATGGGACATATCCCCCAGAGCTTGGGAGCCTGGCCACAAGAAGCCGAGAGAAGCCATCTCCGACTCCAGTGAAGCTCAAGACATGCCCTCGGTCCCGCCTCCCTTGATGGGCAAGGGCACTCTTGAGGATTTCCGGAACTCCGAATACCCATATATGCCTGAGAGCGGGAAATCGCCTGAGTCTACTTCCTCAACGAAAGAGTCTGAGGACGAAGCGACCACGAAGCATGAATCTACAAGTGCGGCAGAAGTATTGCTCACGGCGAAGCCGATGTGCATTATCAACCCAAGAATTTGGGCTACTGAATCGGGTGAAGACGTATCTGCTCGACCTCAGGAGCACCAGACCGAGGTACAAAAGCAGAATGAAGCAGCG
Organism: Cryphonectria nitschkei; assembly: GCA_006503525.1. Classification (NCBI taxonomy): domain Eukaryota; kingdom Fungi; phylum Ascomycota; class Sordariomycetes; order Diaporthales; family Cryphonectriaceae; genus Cryphonectria; species Cryphonectria nitschkei. The sequence goes on from LAZJ01000037.1 coordinate 89,829, forward strand.
ATCCTCGCTGCGCTGGATGAACTGAGCAAGGAGAAGACATTTATTCGCTATGTCGTATCGAACACTGAGAATAATGGAGACGGAGAGGGAGCAGACGGCATGGCCAAGAGCCTGGCTTTACGCTCGATCTGGGATAGTTCCACGGAGAACGCAGCAGAAGAGAGCCCAACGACAGCACAGGCTGAGCAGCAAGGAGCGGAGGAACAGTCGCAGGGTACCTGAAATAATTATATACTTGCCACTCATGAACATCTCACAATTGTGGTGAGCCCTAAGCCGAGTCCTGTTGTCTGCCAACGTCTTCAGAGTAAGCAGCCAACCTTCTCGGGTCCTAAGACCTATCCATATGTTCCACAACAAAATCCTCATTCACCTCGGATCCTGGGGCTGGTGCTGTATACAATCTATGATGCCATGACACATCATACCGAGATGAACGGTGGCCACACTAACCTTGGGAACTCATCAGCTCGATTATCAGCCGGATCCTCAACAGCTCTGTACTTTCCCCCCCCTTCCTGTTGTCTCCATAGACCTAAGAACAATCTTGGTGGTCTCAGATGAAACATCAGAGAGAGAGTCAATTGACGTGTTAGCAGGATAGTACCAAGTTTCAGGTACATCGTGGCAGAACACAATACAAAGACATAGGCCTGATACATGCTGCCATGCTCCAGGTCCTCAATGCAAACATGCCAGAGAAAATTGGGCGAAATTAGCATTTCTAACAAAAGGTAATCAGCTGAACCGTTGAACAAAGGCATCAGCTTGCCGGAGTCGACAGGTCGCATATACATGGTACGTCATCTTCTGCCTGTGGCTCAATCCCTGTAGCCTGTAGCCTCTGCTCTTTCCCTTTCCTTTCCTTTTCTTTTTTCCCCCCTCTCCTATTAAAAAAAGGGAAAGCTCAGGGGGGGGGGGCGCTTGTAATGGAGCTGGGTACTCCTTACAAATTTGGAAGCCAAGCGCAGGAAAAGCCAGAGCGTCAACCCCACAAACTGGAATCCCAAATCTGCTGGAAGCTTGGACTACCTATGGGGCTGGGTGTCATACATGGCATGCTCTCAGTATGAGAGTGCAAGGAGGTCACAGCCCATGGCGAGACGAGCTGGGCTGGTCCTTTTTCCATTTGGTGTTCTAGACTAGTTCCTGGCTTTTCACAGCCTGTCTTCTTCTTTTCTCTCTTCTTTTCTTCACTGGAAGCGATGCCTGCAACTTGTGTAAAATCTGATGAATATCAGAATACTACTAGCGATACAAAAGAGATAGACGGCAAAAGACAAGGGAAAGATCAATGTCCTTTGATAATGGAGATTTGTCCATGTTTGGCACATCTCCTCTAATCACCCCCTACAACCACTAATGACTTTGGCTGCTATGAACCCCTGCCCTAGTACGGATGGGCACTGGGTACCCCGCTTCTAGAGGCTAGAGCAGAACATAGGGAAAGTGCGGAAAGTACCCAGTACCTGGGATCTTGTGGGAAGAATCGAGACGGTCACATTGACACCTCGTGCAGGACAGGACAAAATCCTTTCCACACGGATGAGATTCCCGACCTCTGGCTTGGTATTCACATTCCCCGTATTATCCACTTCATTGTCACCTATTGAGTACAAGCCATACCCTATCGACCTGTGACAGCATTACTTTTTTCAGTAGGCTCAGGCTGACTTTTTGTTGACCCCTAGTCCAGTAGAAAGAAGGGGGATAGAAGAGGAGGGAGAAAAGAGAAAACAAAAGGCGACCCCACCCACATTTTCGCCTCTTGTTCTGCCCACCTGACTACCTGGGGTTGGCAGCCTGACGGCTAACTTTAGGGACCAAGGGCGACTGGACCTGATATCTGGACCTGCGCACTAGACCTGAGACGACAAGACTGCTTTTGGCCCAGGCACCACACACATGCACCACAGCCGATGATCCTCTAGCATCTGGACCCCCAACGTCATTTTTTTGGTCTCCTCTGCACCAAGAGGCGGCTGCACAGCAGCAGGAGCAGCAGCAACAGCGGCAGACAACCACTACTACTACCACCACCACCCTACCATACATACTACCAACAGAAAAACTCTGACCTAAGCCCCCCCCCCCCATACATAGTGCCCAGGCCACGCGCTGTTACTTCACCAACCTCAAGTCAGAGCTGCGATCCACACATCCAAAAGGTTGACTCAAATCTCCATTCCACCTTTAACAATCCCGCCCATCTCGTCCATCCCTCTTCCCTGTACCCCGCGGTAGCCTCTGCTACCAATTTTCACACCCTCTATCCTTCTCCCCCTCTCCTCCTCCTCCGCCACCAACACCACCACCCCCATCTCCCATCCTGTGTGTCCTCGACCTCGACCTCAGCCTCAGCCTCACCGCTCGGATCGCCAACATGGGTCAAACACTCTCCGAACCCGTTGTCGAGAAGGTCAGTTCGATTCCCATTTCCAGCCACATGCATTACCTTCCCCGTTCCCCCAGCACCGCTCCCCCCTGCGAGACGGGGTCGACAGGTCGAGACGTAGCGCTGCTGTGCTCCAGCAGCAGCAGCAGCAGCAGCAGCAGCAGCAGCAGTCGCCGCCGCCACGATTTCGCGTCATACCACTGCACCGGTGACGACAACCTCACTTCTGCCCCAAACGCGCCCTACTTCTCTTCTGCACTCGAGGACCGCAGCTTCCTGTCGCGCGCTAGCCATGACCACCGCCGCCCTGCCCGTTCTTGCAGACGATCCCCCGCCATGTGATCCGACACCTGGACTTTGCTGACACGAGACCTGTCTCCTCCTCTTTCTTCTTCCGTTTTAGACATCCGAGAATGGAGCCGACACACGACTGTTCTACGGCGTGTCTGCCATGCAGGGCTGGCGCATCAGCATGGAGGATGCCCATACCACCGTCCTAGATCTCCTCGCCGGCAGCTCCGATGCCAAGGACCACTCCTCCAAGCTCTCCTTCTTCGGCGTCTTCGATGGCCACGGCGGCGACAAGGTGGCGCTGTTTACCGGCGATAACATTCACAACATCATCGCGAGGCAGGATACCTTCAAGACAGGCAACTACGAGCAGGCACTCAAGGACGGCTTCCTCGCGACCGACCGCGCAATACTCAACGGTACTTTTTTTTTTTTTTTGGACTTGAGAATTTCCGCAGCCAGGAGGGTGGGCACGTGGCTGACAAATGCATTCACCGTCCAGATCCAAAGTACGAGGAGGAAGTTTCTGGCTGCACCGCGTGCGTCGGTCTCATCACCGACGATAAGATCTATGTTGTCAGTGTGCCCCCGGCCACGATTCTCTGCTGACTGCCCCAGATCTGCGAGCTAATACTGGGCGACTCGTCAGGCCAACGCGGGTGACTCCAGGAGTGTTTTGGGTGTGAAGGGCCGCGCTAAGCCCCTGTCCTTCGACCATAAGCCCCAGAATGAAGGTCTGCATGCACCCCTCTATGCCCTCTTGTGTCCCGTCAATCTCCCGACCGCCTCCTGACCCGTGAGCCCTCCTTACATAGGTGAGAAGGCAAGAATCACCGCTGCTGGCGGCTTTGTCGACTTCGGCCGGGTGAACGGCAACCTCGCCCTCTCTCGCGCCATCGGCGACTTCGAGTTCAAGAAAAGCGCAGACCTAGCCCCTGAGCAACAAATCGTCACTGCCTATCCCGACGTCGTGGTACACGATCTTGCCGAGGACGACGAGTTTCTGGTGATTGCATGCGATGGTGAGTTTACCAAACCACCCCCCTCTCCCCTTCGTAATTTTTCTTTCTTTTCCTTTTTCTTCTGGTCTCGTGACCTGTGTCGTACGTGGTTTCTGACGGCTCCATATGTGTGTGCGTTCTAGGCATCTGGGACTGCCAGTCCTCTCAAGCCGTCATCGAGTTTGTCCGCCGCGGTATTGCGGCAAAGCAGGATCTGGACAAGATTTGCGAGAACATGATGGACAACTGTCTGGCATCAAACTCGGAGACGGGCGGCGTTGGCTGCGACAATATGACCATGGTCATCATTGGGTTCCTGCGGGGGCGGACGAAGGACGAGTGGTATGAGGAGATTGCCAGGCGGGTTGCCAATGGTGACGGTCCCTGTGCCCCACCCGAATATGGTACGCAACCCGAGCGATGATCATGATGATGATGATGATTTACCTTTGCTGTCCTTCCTATTGATGACCTGTCGTGATTGTCGGCGCTGGCGGCCTGCCGTCGGGCTGCCATTAGTCTGGCCTGTTCTTTCTCCTATGAATACTCGTACTGATTCAAATGGCAATGTGCTAGCCGAGTTCCGAGGTCCTGGTGTTCATCACAATTTTGATGACAATAGCAACTCATATGAAAACGAGAGCGAGTCCAAGACTAAGGCTTTCGGCATGGGAGGCTACAAGGGCCGCATCATTTTTCTCGGCGACGGTACCGAGGTCCTGACCGACTCTGACGACGCCGAGATGTTCGACAACTCCGAAGAGGACAAGGACTTGGCCAGCCAGGTCTCGAAGGGATCTTCGTCAGGCACCTCGGAAGACGACTCGCACCCCGAGGTCATTGGCAGCCCCGTGACTCCCGAGAAGCTCGATCCCAGCATGGATCTCGACCGGAAGACGGTCGGCTCCAAAGACGGTCATGCCTCGGCCGAGGCCACAAAGTCTGGAGAGGACTCCAACAAGTCGCAGAAGAAGGACTAGTGGCAATGCCCCCTGGCAGAGCTTCTGTACGTCGCAGCATCCAAGACGTCTGATCATCAAGACGTCTGTGTGATGGCGGAGGGGAAAGAGAAAGGACAGCCAAGATGAACAATCTTTTCAACAGCCAGCAATGATCTGCCACAACAAGCTAGTTGTTATGTCTTTAAAACTTCCCCTCCGCCTCAGAATTTCTCTGACTTTTGGAGTGGTATGGGGGGACAGCAGATGGGAACCGGCTAGAAAGAGAAGTCTTTGCATTTTTGTATGCGAGGAGTCCTGTACTATGTTTTGTTGAGAACTGCCTGCTGAAGTCCAGCAGCCATGAGAGAAAGCGCGCACAGTGGTTCCAAGGAGGCATCTTTCTGATCAGTCGACAGAGTTGGGCAGAGGGTGCCGACGAGGAGGTAGGTGTGTCTGATCTGATCCACTGGTTGGTCGAATGGTATCTGCATGGACGATCATGGGAGTCAGTGCGAAAGGAGGGGGTGTCAAAGGGCTGCGGAAGGAGGTTACTTGTCATAATGATTTTTCGGAAACAACAACAGACGAACACTTATATCCCTTGCCCCGACTAGTCAAAACTCTGTTGCATTTTCCCTTTCTTTTCCTGCAAGAGGGATTGAATAAAGAGCAGATGACATAAGCTAAGCTGTGGGCTTTCCTTGGTGATACTATGCTTTATCGGGAACAAACAGCCTGAGCAATGCGGATGGTGTATGTGTGAGTGACAGAGTAGCAAGGCGTCATCCTCCTGTGTATATCCAGCTCGGATCTTTGGACTCTTGTCAAATGATGGCGGGAATTATGCATTCATTGCCATGTAGAGATTGTTAAGACCATGTGAGGATTGATTGGCTTCTTGTTTTGTCTTGTCCCTGGTTGCATCACACACGTGCCACATCCAAGTGTCCATTTGATTGTGTTCAGGCTACTTTGCAGTCAAACAACATCTTTAGTCATGGGCAAAGAGTGAGCAAGAAAACTTCTTGTCGTCATGCTAATAGATTTGGAAGCACTGATATCGCTTGCGCTCTCTGCTTCACCTCACATCGTCATGTTGGCAGTAGAAAGCCACTCTTATCTCATTAAGATCACTCTGTCCAGATCGTTGAGACAAGTGCAGTTACCAGAAAATCAATATTACTGGCGCCATGGAACGACATAGGATCATGACACGTAAAAAACAAAAATAACAAAGACAGCAAGAATAGATAACACAGCTTCAGACAAACGCCCTCACATTACTCGAAGCTTCGCTTTTCCCCGACCGTTCACTGCCACCAGACACCTCTTCCAGGTCTCCTCCCTCCATCAAAGCCGGCAGCGAGCCTCCACCCATCAGCGGCTGGATCACAGGGCTCTCCTCGTCCACGACCTCGTCGAACGAGATCCAGTTAGGGCCCGTGCTCCCCGCGGTGCCAGCCACCCCGGGGGTGCTCCTGGCGGTGGCAGCACTGTGTCCGGACCGGCTCGCCGCCATCGGCACGGCGGAGTGCTCCCGCATGTCGGGCCTGGAACTAAGGGACAAGCCCAGCTCGGAGGTGCTGCCTCCCTGGCTCGTCACCCACGATCCTTCGCGATCCCCACCGTCCCTCGAGGGGTGGAACGGCGAACTGCTGACGATATCCTCGTAGATGGAGGTGCCAAGGCCCTGTGCAGACGGAGACGGCGTTGCCGCTGCGTCTGGAGTGGATGGTGCACGTACAGCAACGTCGGCTGCCTTCTTCTTGCTGGCAGCAGCAGCAGCTAATGGACTGCTGGCCACAGGGCGCCGTGGAATGCCTGGCGAGTTCTGGGCCTGCTGGGCGAGGCGCATCCCGCCCGCCTCCCTGCTCCCACCACTCGAACTGCTCGCGCTGCCGTTCATGCGACCGCTCCGCCTGCGATGCCTCTCGCTGTCAAGGGCGACGGGGGCCGGCGCCGAAGGCATCGGCACGGGACTAACCGAGTCACCTAGGCCTGCAGGCTGGGGCCACAACCTTGGGCTCAGATACGCACCGATGCCGCCGCCGCGATTCTGGATTCCAAGTCCAGTTGCCGGGCTACGGCCCGACGCCTGCCTGCTGCTTTCCTCGGCTCCATCGTCATCAACACTCTCCAGCACCCCGCGGTGGGCCCTCTTGGACCGCCGCAGGTGCAGGCTCGGCTTCTTCCCGAGCCTAGCCAGGGTCCTCCGCGTAGGCGACTTCATGGCGATGGACGCGAGGCTCATGGCCCCTTTCGCCTGCGCGGACGTCTTGGCAGCCAGCCTGCGTGTGCGGCCGCGCATGCTGTCGATGGAGGAGATGCTGGCAAAGGACTTTTGCGAGTGCACAGGCCGCAGCGCTGGCTGCGTGCGGAGCTGGAACTCAGAGGCCGCCCTTGGCCTTCGCACTGATGACGATGAAAGGACTGCTGGGGGAGGTCTCGGCGGACCTGCGCTGTCGCTGACGCTGACGCTGACGCCGGCGGCGGCTGGAGGAGATATGGGCGAGATCGGGTGGGAGTTGAATGGGTTTCTCTCGTCGAGAGGGGAAACGGCCTGGCCTATTGTAGGTGAAGCATCGCCGTTATTCCGAGGGAGCCTGCTCTCCGAGTTCTCAGGTGTGGGAAGAACAGCAATGTTCTTGCCCTTCTTGACCTGAAGGCTGCCAAATCGGTCAGCGTTGTTATGAGATCGGTCTAGAACGCGCTGTAGGCTACTGCTGCTGTCTCCTCCGCCGCCGCCGCCAGGCGAAAGTGTGGGCACCTCGACCTCGAGGTTGTTTCGAAAGGTGCCCTGGCTGCTGTGACTGAGGCTGATGACAGGCGGGCCTGCAAACTCGAGGTCAAGGTCGAGGTCCTGATGTGAGCCCTCGTCGTCCGACAAGAAGCTCTCCGACACCCTTGCCTTGCCACCGCCGAGGCCACGCCGTAAGTGCGCGACACGGAAGCTGCGCAACGAGTCGTACCAGCCCTTCAACCTGTTCGCTGGCGTGGTACTCTCGCTCATCATCGGCGGCTGCTCGTCGTCATCATCGTCGTTGTAGATGTCTGCGAGTGACGGCGCGACGGGCGGGATGGGGGACGGGGTCAACTCCGTGCGGAGGTTGCTCGCCTTCCTGGGCTTCGACTTGTCCTTCTCGTTGCTGAAGTGGGACGAGACTGTGTTGTGTTGGGGGTCTGGCGAGCCGACTTCCACCCCAGGTGTGTAGATCAGGCTCTCTGGTAGAGGTGCAGAGATGTAATACGCGCTGTCGAGGTCACTCCGTGACTCTTGTTGCTGTTTGTTCTTCCTGTGACAAAACCAAAAACAGATGCAGGCGACGAGCGCAAAGGCCGCGACAGCAGAGATGACAATAGCCACAATAGTCCAGTTTGGGGACCGCTTGGCAGACGACGAGCTCGTGGTGTCATCGCTGCTCTTAGACGCCGACGTGGACGGGGCAGATGCTGGCCGCGAGCTCGTGCTTGAGGCAGTTCCGGTAACGGACGATGAGGACAAGGCCGACTGAATCTCGATCACTAGTTTCTGAGACTGACCTCCAGTCCCATCCCTTTTGAATTTTGAATTGGTTCTCGGTTGTGCAGTGAAGGTGACGTCGATGACTGACTCAGGGGCTGTACGAGGGACACTGCCAGTCAAAGTCAAGGCAGAAGCGTCCCAGGAGAGCCATGATGCTACTGGTTTTATGTCGGCTGTCACATCGACCGCCGACGGGTTCGCGAGATACTGTGTCAGGTCGAAAGACAGACTCCCTCCAGGCTTGACGTCCAGAGAGGGAAACGTGCTCTGAAAGAGACTTCTACTGCCTGTGACCTGCAGGGTGAATGTGATGTTCAAAATGTCGGCAAATGAATCTTCCATGGTCACCATGAATGTCGTCTTTGGCTGCGCATCATCTGAAGGCGTGCCGCTGATGTTCCACGACGCCGGGTCGAGAGTGAGCCAAGAAGGCATATTCTCCGTCGTGACGTTGACCTGATTTGATTCTACCGCTTTCTGGTCGATCTGAACGCTTTGTGATAGGCCATCATATGCCAGAGGCTTTCCGACGGTCGCATTGAGCGTGACTTCAGGGTCGCTTGTTGTCAGGGCGTGCGTCCCGACCACGATGGAGAAGTTGACCCAGGCAGCCGAGAAGCCCGTGACATCGGATGCGATGAGCTTCATGGAGAAGGTCTGGGGGGGCTCGACCAGAGAGCTGAAGGGAGGCGTGGTTCCTGCGAGGGTGAGGGTGCCCGAGTCAAACGAGATCCACGCTGGTAGAGGGCTGTTGTTGTTCAGCATGACCGTATAGTAATTCAACACTGAGGTCTCGACGTCAGAGAATGTGTCGGCTGCAAAGGTGAATTTGAAGTCTTCCTCTGGGTTGCAGAGGATCGATGACGGCTCCGAGTACTTCCCAAACCTCTGTATTTGGTCGGATATGGGAACCTGGACCACAGGCCCCTGATTTCGAGACACCACCAGCGTTGCATCGTCAGAGGTCGACCCGGTTGCGTCTGTCGCCACGAGTGTAATGTTGACTCCGACCACCGTTTCTGGATCAACTATATCACCGTCTTCTGGTGTCCCGTAGAGCGTGCGACCCTCACTGTCAAGAGAGACCCAGGAGGGATGGTCGACGAGCGAGTAGGACAGGCTGGAGCCGGAGGACGAGGTGAAGGTCGAAGGAGAAAACTCGAAGGAGAAAGGCTCTCCTATTCTAGCCACAGGAGGGACCTGTGAGTTGAGGGGGAAGGAGAGCGTGGGTGCGCTGGCTACAACAGCCGCTCTGGAGAGGAAGAAGAGGACGAGGGTGAAGAAGGGGGACGAGGACCTCCCAGCAGCCAGCATGGTCGAATATCACAAACGCTCGTGGAGTGCCAAGTCCGTGATTTCGACCCGGTTGGTTCTGCATCCAAACATCCACACACGCGTGCGCATAAGACAAGGTGGACGACAAGAAGGCGGCGATGGCGGAGGAGGAGGAGGAGGAGCAGGAGGGGGAAAAGGATGAAGAGAGGGCGGGGAGGAAAGATGGCAAAGACATGACGATGTCTTGCCAGCAAAAGAGATCACATAGCTTGTCCTATACAACAGCAAGCAAGTCTGGTCTCGTCCTATTCCTCCTCCTCCTCCTCCTCCGCCTCCCTTGAGGGTAGCTCGCCCCTCACGGCACCTGGCCACCGATCATCGTGAGAGGCCTAACCCTAGATCCAGCCCCTTAGTTGCGTCAGACTAGGAGAAGAGACAGACAGAGAGGCTTTCCCAGGCCGAAGAGTGGTGTGGTGTAGGAGGCTGAAGTCGGATCAACATTCCAGTGGGCGGTAGGGGGCTAAGGGAAAAGGGAAAAGGGGGACCCGAGGGCAAAACGAGCCGAAGGGATGACATTTCCTGCCTCTTTCGTGGTTGGAAAATTTCATATTAAAAACTCTCCCTGTTTATTGCCTTGGGGTGGTCTCTTTCTTTTCCCATCAAAACGGTCCTTCCCCTTGAGATGCCAGAGTGAGACTGGGAAGATTTGCAGGTTGATTGTACGAACAAATGATGCTGCGAAATGTACCTGTCAAGTGCAGAGTTCAGTGTGGACTACAGGAAGAGAAGCAAAGGCCTAGTCAAAGAGAAGGGCTAAAGAGTCGAGTTGAGCGCACTTTCCTTGAACTGATGACTCGCCGAGCGAGCAAAGGGAAGGCGAAAAGGACCGCTACAACCAGTGGTTCACGACACACGCAGCAGGTGCGGCTCGCTCATAGTGAAGTGGGCTCGGCGTAAGGCACTTGCCGACTCGCCGGTGCCACTGCTGCTGCTACTGCTGGCGCTTGCTACCAGTTGAAGTCCCAACAATCGCATCGTGAGACAGAAAAGAAGCGGGAAAAAGACCTCCAGGGTTTGAAGCCTCTTGCCAGCCTTGAAGAATTCCAGGTCAACCTATTGTGTCCTCCTCCTCCTGTTGCTCCTACCCCAGCGCCAATCACGTCTGCAACTAGCAAACCTCTCCTCTTTTGCTCTTCTTGTCTGGACTGAGACTCAACGATGGGTGAGCCTTTTGTCTCGATGCGGTCCAGTTCACCGCCTCGTGTCTTGTCAGGTCAGGAAGACTTCGACCCTCTCGCATTCGACCAGGACCTGACGCCTCTGCCCGAGTATAAGGCCGCCGGCGACACCGCATTAGACTTTGGCGGCCTACTGCCAGCACCTCTGAAAGTCCACGAGGACCTCACGTCGGGTTGCGGTGGCCAGACATGGCCGGCAGGGATGGTGTTGGCCCGTCATATGCTGCGATATCACCAGGACGACCTCAGAGATGCTCGCATGTGAGTCTTTACACTTTGTTCTCCTTCCCTCTCGACACACACCGCTGTGCGCGCACACACAAAAAGAGACTTACCACTTTGACTGACACATGTTCTTCGGTGTGCGGGCGTTGCAGACTCGAGATTGGCGCAGGCGGAGGTCTGGTCGGCCTAGCTGTTGCAAAGGGATGCAATGTCGGCCATCCTCTTTACGTGACGGACCAGCTCGAGATGCTGAGCCTGATGGAGCACAACATCATACTGAACGAGGTCCAGGGACGTGTCAAGGCCATGGTCCTCGACTGGTAAGTCGTGTCACTACTCAACTTCTGCTCTATAACCTTCTACTACTATGTAATTTATCTGCATCCCCTCTCTTCCCCTCCCATCTCCAAAAATACAACCCTCCCACTCTGCTTCTCCACATCCTTCTTTCAAGGTCAAGCAAGGTTCATAACTCCCCCCCCCCCCCC